>CAKNWT010247715.1:0-10288 GCA_932066315.1 Andricus coriarius
GTACAACTTCCGATTTTAGACTAGAAAAAAATTTATTTCACATATATTTATTAAATAACAGTTTATTTTCGGAAGTCATTTTTCGGAAATCAAAGAAAATAAACTGTTATTTCATAAATATATGTGAAATGAATTTTTTTTCTAGTCTAAAATCAGAAGTTGTACAATTTATATACATTCTTGTGCATTTTTCAATAATTATTCATTTAAATTACAATTGTTTTTAATTCCAATTTTGAATTGCGCGCCAACTGCGGCCAACCAGTGCGCGGAGTGGCAACTTTTACGCTTCATTCATGGGATTGGATCTCTGGCGCGGCGCGCGCAACTTACTTCTCTCAGAAGCCAGGAGTAGCTGGAAAAATTTAAAACTTGCATGATATTTAATTGGAAATTTTCAAAATTAAAAACTCTTCAATTTTTAAGATTTACAATACTAGAGTCTTGCAACTCTCAAGAGTTATAATAAAAAATTCTTGTAATTTGAAAATATAGAATTGTAAATTATTCAATTTTCAAGATTTATATTTCAAAGTTATGTAATTTTGAATTTTTGTTTGAAAAGTTCAATTTTAAAGATTTACAATTGAAAATTCTTCGACTTTGACGATTTGAAATTTAAAATTCTTCATAATTTTAAACATTTTCAATTGAAGACTCTCCAATGAACGCTACTTGAACGCTTCCGATATTTCATAATAATTAATACAAGTGGGAATATGTATTATAGACACTGATAAAAAATATGATACAAGCAAGCAACTCCATATTACTAACTAGTAATAAATTACTTACTAAAAAACTTTTTAAACAAAGTTTTGTTCTTTTTAACACCATTTCTTTTTAAATCTTTTCCAATCCTGCCCAATTGTGTTTGGTTCGACACAGTTTGAAGTATCAATGTGTTGGCATATTTCTAACTGACTTTCAATGCACATGTATTGCAAGTTTTTGCAATTTACGTTCATGAAATAAAATTTTAACGGCAAACTATTCAGCGACTAGAGACCGAATGTATTTTTTTTTTTCTAAGGAGCCGAGGAGGGGAAATCTTCTAAAAGACACCCAAGGGAAGTGGTTAGTGTCAGATTCGCTCGTTGCGCCTACCGACTAAAACCCCTCCATCCATAAAACCCCTCGTTTGATTACCAACCTAGAAGGTTATGAACCGAGTTTAAAAGAACAGAGAGAGCATCGAAATTGGTGGTCCGAGACAGTTAAACAGCAAGGACACTCGCACTTGAAGCGAAACATGGAAAGAGAAAGATGGATTAATTAAATTAAGGCGGTGAGACGAGAAGGCAGGGCCTTCTAGAGCGGTCGGAAGTTTTACTCGTCTAATTCGCGAGTGAATTGATGCTGGGATTTGGGTGATTAGCCACTGAAAAACGAAGGTTTGCAGCGTATGAGTGAGATCGAATGAATTGAATCTTTACACTTGACTGTTTTATGTTATCCGGCACCGACTTATCATTGGCCGCAGGCGGCGGAGCGGGGCATGCCTTACTGGAAATGGTCGTTCATGTTAGAGTGGGGGCTTCTTTTGGCTAATTAGTTACTTGAGTCAATGTGGAATAGGATAAAAGAAACCACTGCAAAAATTTAAGTCACTTGACCTCTAATCATTGAACTTATCGAAGAATGATCCTGATGAAATCAGTGCAAGTTTTCCGGTTCCGTACAATTTTTATGATTTCGTGCAAGTAAAATCTTTGTGTCAAATGTAAACATGGATCATTTCGTGTGCATATGCTTAGAGTGCCAATCTACATTCAAACGCCGCTGTGATTTACGAAAGCATGCTAAAAAAGTTCTCCCAGGAAAATTGAGTGAGATAGTGGAGGGTAAGCCGTACGCCTTCTGCTGCATTCACTGCAAAAAAAACTTCAGTCACAGGGAAAATTTGACAAAGAATCTAAAAAATCACGGAGAAGGTACGTAAACAAAGTTTTCAAGAGAATGTGATGTCCTACAAATTTTATCGAAGTCAGTTAGAGTTACGTAAATTAACGGCTGAATAAAATTTAAATGAAAGTTCGTAGCAAATGGGACTTTTTTATTGTTTATGGTAATAATTTTTATGGCAATGTCTGAATTCTCTTCACTTAAACAATTATAAAGAAATTATAAAGTTACAAATAATTGAAATAAAAAATAAACTTATGAAAGATCGTTCATTTAAGAGATTCTTTAAGAACTTTTATTTAAACCTGGTTCAGCCGCACCGCGACTAAGATACATTTACTCATACAATAACTTACGTACGTTTTTTAGATAATATGCCAACCAATGGTAGTAAGAAATGCCCAATATGTGACTTCAGGAGCAAATGTAAATGTCACTTCTATAATCATTTTAAAGCGGAACACGACATGAATATCGAGACTAAAAATTAAAATTTTCTTCCTCGAAAGAGTTTTCTTCATGGTTGGCTACAATTGAAGAAGAATCACAAATAAAATTTATTCGTGAAAAGGGTTCTACGCCAACCCGAAAAAATTATGAATGTCACCGGCCAGGGTATTATAATTCGATTAGTGCTGGGAAGCGTCATATCAAAACTCAAGGAAGTAGGAAGATTAACGGTTTTTGTCCGGTAGCTTTAGAAGTTCGTATTGATAAAGATGATGGTCACCATGTTACATTTGTTAAAACTCATGTTGGTAATAATATAGACGTGGGCCATTTTTCTTTATCAAGCGACCAACGTCAAACTTTAGCAATGAAACTTGCCATGAAGATTCCCTTTGATTCAATAATTGATGAGGCGCGTGAACCAGATACGAATCCGTCTCTAGAAAGAATGCATTGGCTTATCAAAAAGGATTTATGTAACATTGGAGCTTCTTTTAATTTACATTCAAAAGCACAAAGGCATAAAAGTGATGTAATTAGTGTTGATTCATGGGTAGAGGAAATGAAGGATTCAGGCGTATTGTTTCACAAACACAGAAAAAACTGAGGGTTTAGTCGAGTTGCGGCTCAAGTAAAAGTTGGTATCATTTAGAACTGAGACTCCAATATAACTCTTTTTGAGGGTTCCTTCTTAGTTCGTTGACATCCGGTAGATGGCTATTCATGTTTTCAACTGCGCATGTGCCGAAAAGCGCGGGCCTATTTGAAATCAATAAAGACTATGAATAATCATACAGATAAATATTTAAAAAAAATTTTATTCTTTTCCAAAGCAAATTAAGTTGAATGACAGAAGTTTCTACTTTCCTAAAAAATTGTATTAATAACGTAATATTGCAAGTGTATTATATAATTTTAAATAGTACCGCGTCTTTTTGGTACATGCGCAGTTGAAAACATCGGATTTTCAAAATAACCTTCAAAACTGTCATATTTCATGTGCATTATCTTCCTTTCAAGAATGACTAATATCTATAATTTTAGTTTCTTCATTTAATTTTTCCCAGTGCAATATTATTTAATTCGAATTACAAAGTAAAATTTACACGATAAACTTGTAAAATCTTCGTAGTGAGTCAAGGCTGAAGTGTAAAAGTGCTCCATTGGAACCGCTTCAATCCATACTTTGGGCTCATTGAGAAACCATTCATCATTTTGGGTTCATTTTCAGCAAGAGGGGTTCCTTTTTGTTGCAGCTCCCTTGGAACCAAAAATTGGTTCTAATATAGAAACCCTAGTTTTTTTCTGTGATATAATTTTCCGAAAAATCTTGAGAAAATTAACAAAGATTTTTGGTAATCAGTAATTGTTTAAACAAATATCTGAATTTTCAAAAAATAAGAAATAAATAAAATAATAAACATAAATACATAAAATAAATTATTTACCAACATTATTATGCCAACGGCCATACCACGCTGGAAGCACCAGTTCCCGTTAGATCACTGAAGTTAAGCAGTGTTGGGCGCGGTTAGTATTTGGATGGGTGACCGTCTGATACTACTGCGTTGCTGTTGGCGGTCGTGGGTGTGGTGAGCCCATTTACTACAAATACCTAAAAAAAAAATACCCGAATCGGGTAGTGTCACGCTTACCCCTTGAGGCTCGCCGAAAGGGAAATAGCTTAATGATATACCAAAAAATATTAATTTTCAAGCAGTTGTATTTTTACTCAAAAAAGACAAAAAGTTTTAACCAAATGGTTACATTTTTAAGCAATGATATGAATTTTGAACTAATTTGATGAATTTTCAATCCAAAGAGTGAAATTTTCAACTAAATTATTAAATTTTCAACCAAATTATTGAATTTTCAACGAGAAAAGATTTTTCAGTCAAAAAAGAAAGAAAATTCTAGGCAAATTATATCATTTTTGTGAGGCAAAAATAGTTTTGAATACAAAGTAAAAAATTTTAATAACTATTTATTTCTTAGATTTATTTGTTTATTTGATTTTAAGGTTATATTAATATAATTTTCCGAAAAATCTTGAGAAAATTAAAAAAGATTTTTAATAATCAGCTAATCAGTTAATCAGTAATTATTTAAACAAATATCTAAATTTTTATTGAAAAAAGATTAATTCTCAACAACAAATTTTGTTTAACAAAATGGTTATATTTTCAACCAACAAGGTGAATTTTGAACTCAAAACTTAAACATTGGCAAAAATACTCTTAAAACCAACGGTTATCCTGTTAATTTCATCAACAAATACATTAATAAAAGCTTAAGTCTTTTAAAAAACAATAAACAAATTTCCAATACTACAATTCAAAATAATAACAATTTTGATCTTAAACAATTGATTATTTTACCGTTTGTTAATGAACTTACTAGATTTTACAAAAAAACTTTCCTAGAACTTAATATTTCAATAACTTTTAAATATGAAAAAGATCCCTTTCAGTGTTTCACTAAAAATAAAGATAAAACTCCAACTGAACTAAAAACTCACATCATCTATATTATCCCATGTGAATGTGGCCAAGTATGCATTGGTCAGACAGAACGACACATTAAAGATAGACTCAGAGAACACTGTAATGATTGCAAAAGAGATTCTAGAGGTACTGCCTCAGTGCCTCACTCAGAAATTTATCATGTAAAGATAAATATAACCTCACTCCTGGACATCCAGCCATAGTGACAAGGAGTGCTGCCCAAAAATGTTTATTTTTAACACAAAAACGAACTGCATTTCCAGGAGAATATGTCTTTTTACACATTTGAACAAACTTACTCAATTTTTTAAAACAATTTTGAAAACTTGGATCATTTTAATTTTTGAAAAAAATGGAACTCTAACTACTTTTAAAAATATTCTAATACTCATAAGTAGACTATATATATGTATATCTCCTCCTGTTTTTAAAAAATAAGGAAACCAGTCTCTACGTAAAAATTTATGTTTTGCATTAGGTAACAATTGTCCTTCCTATTTGTATTCCTGATTAGGCTCAACGTTGTTGGGCGAAAGCTCGTTTATAAATAAAAACGTATCTATTACGACTAGTAGATAAAAAACCCGTCATTCCATCGACAAACAAAAATCAAATGATGAATCTTCAACAAAAACAAGTGAATTTTTAAAAAAGTAGTTCAAATTTTAACCAAGTGATTGATAAAAATAGAGAAATTTATATTGACTGCTTACGTACCTGGAGTCAAAATGAGAAGCTTACCTTTTCAAAAATAAAATTGAGCTTTCAAATTTTTTCACTCCACTTTAACCCCCTTCCCAGGTGAATGAAGGGGGTGTTAAAAATGGAATTGATTACAATTAAATGGCTTTCCTAAAAACAATATATACTTCTCTTTGAACTTTTGTTTGGAAGCGCATTGATTGAATAGTCAATAATGTCATTTTGTACAAATGCATCACTATCTGGTGCGAATCAAAAAATTTGGTTTCAATGAAATTTATACGTATTTTTTAAAGGAGAATCTGAATCTGCGATAAAAAATATAGGTTTCCGTCTGAAATCATAAACTCCCCTCCATTCCCGCCGTCAGGAGGTAGGGTGTGGGGTAAATTTTTGAGAATCGCTTTTCCTCCTCGACAAAATATTTTGTTTAACGCGGAGATTTTTTTCTTGGGATGCATATTTCTTGAGATATTTCGATGTCTTAAGATAAAAAAAAACAGCCGCCGAAGTTCTCGCTGCATCATACGCACTACAATTGATGGTACAATTCTCCATGAAGCTCTCTCCTGGTCCTAAAGCATCGCTGTTTCCCTATTGCATGTCAGCCCACGGTTCTTTCCAGTGTAACTTCTCTCACGGTATCCGGATTGTTCTGTCCGGGGTAGAGCTTATTTATATAGCCCCTTTTTTGGAAGTCAACGGCACGATTTTGCAGCAGTGGATGCGAAAAGTACCAGACCTCTGGGTCTTTCTCGCACCATAGAGCATGCAATCGCGCCACGTGACATTTTCGCGCAGAGGTCATACTGGTATCGTAGCACTCCATCAAGTCGTCCTTCAGTCAATGCTTCCACTCAAAAGTATTGAAATTCTGCCGATCCATCCTATTGACAATACGATCCACTATGATGCAATACGTCACAATATGTTACAGTATCACACTATATGATACAATATAATTCGATATGATGAAATATGATACAGTATGATGCAATATCCTGTGATATGATAGAGTATGAAATAGTACCATGCAATATTATACAATATCATATAATATTATGGTATATGATACAGTAGCATACAATATGATACACAAGATAGAATATAATACAATTTGATACAATATACAATTTGATGCAATAGCATATAATATTATGGAATATGATACAGTAGCATACAATATTATGCACTATGGTGTAATACGATACAATATGATACAATACGGCATAATATGATGCAATATTATACACTATCACACCGTATGATACAATATGGAATAACGTCGTACAATATGATACGATATCATACAGTGTGGTACAATATCATATAATATGATGAAATGTGATACAGCGTCATACAATACGGTACAATATGATGCAATACGATGCAATACGATACAATATGATACAATAGAATACAGTAGGATAAAAAATCCATATAATACAATATCATATCATATACTACAATATCATATCATATAATACAATATAATACATCATAATACAATACAATACGATACAATATGATGCAATACTACACAATATCATACATTATCACACTATATGATACAATATGATTCAATATGATGCAATTTGATACAATATGATACAGTATGAGGTAATATCATGTGGCATGATAGAGAATAATACAATATGATGCTATATAGTATAATATGATCGGATATGATACAGCATCATATAATATGAAGCAAAATGATGCTAAACGATACAATGTGATACAATATGGCACAATATGATGCAGTTTGATACAATATAATACACTATCACACTATATGATACAATATGATACAAAATAATACAATATGATGCGATAGGATACAATGCGAAACAATATCATACAGTATGATACAGTATGATATGATGTACAGAATGCTGTACCAAGTTAAACTATGATACACTATGATGATGCACTATGATGATACACTATGATACTATGTGTGACACTATGATATACTATGATATACTATGCTACATTATGATACGTTATGGTATGCTATAATACTCTATGATAAAATATAATATAGTATAATGTAATATAATACGACCCTGAATTTAGCTAAACATATAGATTTGAAAATTGGGGAATTTATTTATACAAAACTAATTGTCCTATCAAAAAAATGAAGACAAGTTTGTATTAGTCGCAGCCATATCTCAGAGAGTTTTTCGAATTGTGCAAAAAAATCATTTTTAAACAATTTATTTGTTATAAACAATTCGGAATTAAATATGAATAAATATATGATATAATTGATTTTGATATCTGCGTGCTGTCCTTAAAATGATGAATTTTGATTTTCTAAATATGAAACCTTTTCACTTGTGAGATATAAATGGCGTCGGAAAAATCGTGCATAAAGAGATCGGCAACGGTTGCAATCAGTTGCACTGTACATGTCAGTTTTGTTCTCCCCCTCTCTCCTCTCACTCAATCACTCACTCACTCACTCGCGCGTCCTCAATATTTTAGTGTACTCTATATGACACCAAGTGCACCTAAACTTTCCCTTCTGCCGTGTGGCCCCACTGCCACACACATTTATTTGTTTTAATCGTAAGAAACAAAATTAATAGAAATTAGTTTTTCGACAAACGGCACAAGCTATGAAAAAAATGAATCAAAAAAAAGTTGCTCACTTAAATTAGAGCTGCAAATTTGTTATAAATAATTTTTTGATAGGAAGCGTAGTTTTTGTTTCTATCGTAAAAAATAGCATTGGAAATAGATTTTTTTTTTTAAACCACAGAAGAGACGAAAAAAAATGAAAAGGCAAAAGTTGTTTAACTAAGAAAGATCTACAATTTTTTTATAAACCTTTGTTTCAAAAATACATTCGAAAAGCAAAAAAAAATAACCTTTTGGAAAAACGACACAAACTACAATAACATTTTATTTAACATAATTTTTCGACCAAAGTATATCTACAAATTTTAGAATCACTTTACGCTAGGATGCATATTTTTGGTTCAAATCATAAAAAATAAACTTGAAAATAAATAAATTAAATTTATGGAAAAAGGACACAACCTTGTGGGCACACGTGTTCGAAAGACGGCCAAAAGATGTCTGTTTTAGGACGTCCTTGGAACATTTGAAAAAGTCAACTTTAATTCGTCCTAAAGTCGTCTTAAAAATGTCTTTACAACTGTTATCTTAAAGACATCAAAAAGTTGTCTAATATACGACCATAAATGGTCCCATGGACGTCACACGTAACGTCCTTTTGTCATAAAAAATACGGCATAAGTATGTCTTAAAGGTGTCCTTTGTCAGGCATAATACTCTCTTGAAGTTGTCTGTTAGGACGTCATTATTATGATGTCCTTAAGGTATCCATAAGATGTCCTGCAGACATCTTGCATAATATTTTTGTAAATTGCAATAAAATAAAAGGAGGACAGAAAAATGCATAAGTACTATTATGCTGATTAATGAAAGAGTGAGATAAGCAATAATTAAATTAAAATACAGGTAGTAGTTTGCGATTTTTTTATAATTGAAACAATCTCGTATTAAGTGCATGGAAATTATTTGCATTACGGCTTTTTCTTACAGTGGGTTTTTTTTTCTCTAAAACTATGGTAACGTGAAATAAAGAAATAATTTTTGTGCCGCAAAGGTCTGCTCCTTTTACACAGTTATTGCGAAATTAAATATATTTTTATGAGGGGGCTTTGTATGGAATTGGAAAGGAATCACTTAAATGAATTTTGAAGTTTGATTAAACAAAAAAGAGATTGCTGGAAATAAGGAACAAATTTTTATATGTGTATAAATAGAAATGAAGTTGACATGTGAAGCGGATGATGACAATTATTTAAGGATTTTGTGGGTTATAGAAGGTAAGTCAAATGTATGAATATTTTTTGGCTGTATAACATTACCTATGTATTTGACACCACATATATTGTTTTAACTTTCTTACAGATGAAGCTTTGTAATACGTACTATTTCGGAAAATGAAAAATTCTTTTAATTAAACGATTCTTCATTGATAAATCTCCACGTAATACAATGGTCTAAGTCCTTGTTCGTACAACTGTGCGGATGTTATTATTCTTGTATTTTTTCATTTATTCGTTTAGAAAAAAACTTTCTTTGAACAAACTAGAAAACTATTTATTAAAAAGCAATCATCAAATTTCATTTAAGAATGATACCGTGTTTGTAACATAATATTGAAAAATTTTTAAATTGTCGATTAGGCACAAATTAAAAAAATAATAAAATTCAGCTTTACAATAACCACAAGCATTTGGGTTGGCCAAATATGAAAATTATGCCTTTTAGTTTTGAAGCTAATTTCTTGAAGAAAAAAAATGGAATTTATTTGTATTTAGCATTACTATAGTTTCAAATTTACCACCTGTAACTACAACTTGGCAATCCTGGAATCGAGCGCAAGTGCTTGTTGCAATCAGTTATGTTACGGTTCTTCCCATCTTTTCCTAGAATTATGTAAACCTTGATGAAAGTGATTCCAACTTTGGCATGCAGAGGTACTGCGCTTGCGTGGCGTAAGCGGCTCTCCTGGGCCCCTGATGGCGCCTAATTCAAACCGACTGTATTTTTCAATTTTTTAAATTCAAATAAATAAATATTATAAATAAGTACTTTTAAATCGTTAGAGAACAAGGTTTCTTGTAGAAGAAAATGGGTAATGAAATATTAGTTGACCTTTGCAATTCAATTCAAATAAGCTA
>CAKNWT010247727.1:0-11800 GCA_932066315.1 Andricus coriarius
CATTTTTTAGATGGCAGTAGCTCCCAGTGAGACCCTGCGGTGGTTGTTTAACCTTATTGTTTTAATTATATATACTATTTATCTAGAGTAAATGTATAAGAAAACTGAGCCAATCAGCGAGTTGTAACTAGGCTGCCACACTGTCTGTGGACCCACTGTACGTTGCCACAGGCGATTTTATCGTCAATAATGATACACACACATTCATCGTGCTTTGCGTGCGTATCATCATTGAGGATAGACTTGTATGTGTGAGGGAAAATGTGTTGTTCGATTTTTGACTCTAGACACGGCCCCGGAGTCCCTTTGCTGGTTCCACCATTCGACCGTCCTGAATTTAATCACCGTATCTACATTTTAAAGTCATCTATCACTTTAATAAATACACTCATCTCGCCATTCTGTGCCGAGCAATTTACAGCCGGCTCACAGTGGGCTAAAGTGAAAAAGTCCATGACAATATCGTAGAATTGTTGATAGGAGTAAACAAAATGGATGAACTTTTTTGAGATTTACAGGTAAATAACTACAGGATAGAGGGAAAATATGGAGAAACTTTAAAAAAATATTTTTCACCTGAAAATCTAGGTGATATTTTTTGACATTCGTTGACAAAAATTTGTATGATTGAATACCACGGACGCTCAAATATCATATTTAATATGCTAAACATATTTTTAAATAGATTTTTTCATGCCGAATCCGAATTCGGGCTTTAAAGTAACCTAGGACTTCCTGTTTCCGAGGAAAATGCAATTGAATTTTCTATTTTAAACTCTCATGGCATGATTGATTTCCACGTAAGTTAATTTGGCTATTCGTTGTATTTAAAGGGTTTTGGGGTTGCTGAATTAGAGTTCAAAGTCAAAATTCATAAGAGCGGATGCAATATGGCGGATAAAAAATAGAAAACCGATCCGATATGACTGAAAATTAGTGTACGGGTTTTTTTCGGGTTACTGATTTTCGAATTCAAAGTCAAAATTCAATATAAAGTATCCAATATGGCAGAACAACATTGTAATAAAATAACCGATTTTATTAAACATCGCTCTGCGGGTAATTTTCATGTCGCCCATTTCAAATCTGTAGTAAAAAAAAAAAAATTTTTAACGACGAATCCAAGGCGGACCAATATGATGGGTTTTATTTGAAAACGTACGTTATAAATTTAAAAACCTACACTGGACTTGACATTCATCCAAAGGATTTTGATGATTAATTACCAGTTATCGATTATGAACCTGATTTATACATATGATTTCATATACTTATTAGTCATTTTTGCTCCCTTCATTAAAATTTTTATTACGCTTCGACCTCATGCTATAGTAATCAACGTACAAGGAGAAACTTTTGGTTGTAATATTTGATATTATATTTATTTTAGCAATAAGACAATAGCAAGCCAGGATATGGCGTCACTATTTCATGAATTACTATTGTGAATATTAAACTGTAAAGTTCCTAAGTTTATTGGAATATAATAATAAATGATTAAATAATTGTACTTATATTTATTTATATTTATTGTGATACCGTAGCTTTACATTCGGAAGAGTACGATTTGCATCATTCAGAACTGATGATGGCATTGGTCTTTGATAGCTCATCCAGCCACAAAACTCTACATCAAAAACATGGAAATTCAGAAATCGAGACTTTAATTAAATTTGTTTCATTTTTACAAGATCGGTCCCCTATAATGGATCCATTTAAAATGTTTAAATTTGAACTTTAGATTTGAAATTGGCGACATGAAAATTCCAAGAATATCGATATTTAATCTAATCTGTTCTATTCTCACAATGCTGTTCCGCCATATTGGATCCTCCATCTTGAATGTTCACATTTTGACTTTAGATTATAATTGAATGACTTCAAAAGCCCTTAAATACGACGAATACTCAAATTTGCTTAGGAGCTTAACATTTACTTAACATTCATGCCATGAAAGTTTAAAATAAAACATTCAATTGCATTTTCCTCGGAAACAGGAAGTCCTCGGCTAATTTAAAGCCCGGGTTTGGATTCAACATAAAAAAATCGATTGAAAAATAAGTGTAGCATATTAAATATAATATATGAGCAGCCATGGTATTCAATAACACAAATTTTTGTCAAAAAATGTCAAATTTAACCTATATTTTCACGGTTGAAAAAATTGTTTTTATAAACTTCTCCATATTTTTCCTCTACTCTGTAGTTATTCGTCTATAAATCCCAAAAACATTTATTCTTTTCGGTCACTGCTATAAAAAATTCTAGAATTTTGTCACGGACTATCTCATTATAGCCCACCTGTGCGGCTTCGCGCTTGACTGCTTCTGTCTCCCCCCGTGAGGGTCCTTTGACGGCCAATACGCTCGGATAGTCAGTGCTGTATCAAAAGTTGTTTCCATCGTGCCTCTCTGGGCATATACTATGCCGGTGTGTACCGTGCTCAGAGACTATGTATGCGGTCCTGAGTGTTGACATGAAAAAAGCGTCCAATTCTGTGCCGACCAGACCCGAGCCCGACACAGAATGGCGCGATGAGTGTAACAGAAAAAAATCATCAATGCCTTTTTACCGTTTATGTTTATGATCATTGTTTTTACATATCACACTGCAGAATTTTTATTCATAAACCTAATCAGAAAGGAAAGGATTTGTGATTTCTGTCTGCAACATGGTACAAAGACAGGTGACTTTTTATCTAAAACGTAGTATATTGATTGAATTTGGGACTGTAGCATTGAAAATGGAACCCATACATAAAATTAAGACCTTCCGACTCTGAACCATGAAGTAGTATAATGAGAAGAATATCTATTCCAGAAAACTACGCAACTTGAAAATACCATAACACATATCTCCTTATACTACTTCATGCTCTAAATCATAAAATTTCTAAACAAAAAGAAAATCAAGTCTTGAAGACTTACCAGCAGATGGCAGAAGGTCGTCCATGGATCCGTCGTCCAAATCCGTAGCAGAGAGTAACAAATCATCATCTGACGAAGCTCTCGTTAGGCTCGGCAAGGTGGACGTAAGTAGAGCTTTCTCCTTTTCAATCTCCTGAATATGGCCCACTAAAATAGCCTCTTCCTCATCGCTTCGATCTCTCTCTGATTCCACAGTATTTCCCCTTGTCGCTGTGGTGGATGAAGTAAGATTCAATTCTTCCGGACTGAAAATCTTAGAGGACCGCAGACTCGATAATCGATGGGTCGCCGTATGACAAGCAGTTTCCAAAGTATGAATATCCTCTAAAGTCGCCCTGACAACTCTCAGCTTTTCCTGAACAATGGTCTCAACACACCTTGTTTGTCTTCCCACATCTTGGAGTGAATCTTGCGCCGGTAGTGATCTATTAGTCCTCAAAATACAAGGAGCAAAAACTATCGCTAAAGCCGAAGGAGACATTCGATTATCCTCCTCATGTCTCGCTACTCTCGCCAAATGAACGATTAATCTCTCCATCAGATCGAAATTCGGTTTCGGCAACTTTTTTAAAATAGCAAAAAGTGTGCTGATCCGATCATGCGGATCAGTGAGACTCGCCGCGTGGAGGAAGTCGTCATAGTATTCGTAAGTAAGTAACGGCTCGGGCATATCCCTGAAAAAACTCTTAAGAACAGCAGCGAGAACATGAACCTGATAATTCTCAAAATCAACTTTCTCCAAGTCACCCTCGTCCATTTTCATCTTGAGTTCCTTCACCTTTGAACTGACTCCACTTTTTCTGTATATCCCCTCGGTATACAAGCCCCGCATCTCTATCGTCGTGATCAAACGATCAACCACTAATGGAACTTTTCCATCTCCACAATCCAATTTATAAAGCGGAACTCCAAAGACATGTCGCGAGTTTAACTCGCCCGTCGAACCCTCCTTTCCGCACTCTGCACACGCTTTCGAGTAACACTTTTTGTGACAAGTTAGCTTGCAATTTTGACAAACAAGTCCTCTTTCGATAGGCCACATAAAAAAAGAAGTGCAGACTTCGCAGGCGGTGGGGATATTTATTATAGTCAACTGGAACATGTGGTTCCCATGTCGAATTGGCTCCTCCTGTTTTCTCTTTTTTTCCTTTTTCCTTTTGCTCTTGCTCTGCTTCTCCAAAGCCTCGGTTTTTGCGAGAGTCATGAATTCGTTCATGAAACCCCGGAAGGCATTGACTCCCATTGTCACTGGAAAATCCTCCCTCGTGTTCTCCTGCTTGCAAACCGTTTCTATCACGTGGAGGAAGTTAGCGATGAGGTCTGTGTATTTAATATTCCCTTCGACACCCTGTTGAATGGCAACGCTATATGTGATGACCAAATCGTCTTTAAACTTCCGCAAAGCTTGTTTGAAAACTCGGTCAACTTCGCTGCGTTTTCCACCTTCTTCCTGACTCTCCATCGCGTAGATCTTCTTGGTGATGAAGTCTTGCATTAAAGCCAACTCCTTCGCATCAGAAATAATCTTATCCGTACTATCTGAAAAGGCCGAAGTACCTGTTAAGCTAAACTTGGAAGCGACCGCTTGCTTGATATTTTCGTAAGGCGTTCTCGCAGTCTTCTTCCTATTTCTTCTGCCAGGTGTGTTCGCCATGCTGCAAGGCATCCTTAGAACACCTCCGTTTTGGATACACTTGACATGATACAACTGCTTGCATTCATTGCATTTGTATCCCTGAGTCACGAAGGCATCCATTTTTGCATGACAACAAACACAGACATCATCTTTCGAAAACCTAGCGACTTTCCTGAACCGATGACCGGCCAACGTGAAGTAATTTCCCTTCCACTCGATGCTCTCCGATGCATGTTTAAACTCGCTAGGACTAGTGTCGACCGTCGCTTTATCATCTCCGAGTCCCGAGACCTTCGTCGCAGGATCTGAGTTTCGTCTACGCAGCTCGAAACTCGTTATGGCATTGGACCTCACACGCTTAACAGGTTGTTGACCCTTGAACCCAACGTCTTTGTTCACAGGCCAGTCGGTATTGTTCCTCACAGTAGATTCGTTCGTGCTCGTCTTTGTCCAGACGTTCGTCGTCTTCAAGTCACTTTCCCTAATTGTCCCGAGGAACAAATTCCGTGTCTCGTTTGCATTCTCAGTTGCACTTTCGCCCATCGATCGACACTGAACTTCCCTCGAAGGTCTGTTTCTCCTCGCACTTCTCACAGGCACGTCGGGTTCGGACTTCTCCTTTGGTCGCAGGTTCCGGTCCCTTAAAATTGCCTCCTTGGGAGAGGGTATTTTCGCTAAGGTCTCGCTGTGCACAAGATCTGTCTTCAAAGTCGTATCACCTTCGGAATTCTGCCTCCTGAGATAACTGTAATCCTTGAGGCTCTTCCCACTTGTGGAAATCTGTTCGCGTCTGAGAGGCGAACTTGGTAGGTTTTCGGTGCACTCGTTTGGAATTATATTCTCACTGAGTCTTCTTTGTTCCCGAGAGGTGGGACTTGTGAGTTTGACATTGAAGTTAGATGCCTCGTTGAGTCTTTCAAGCCTGGCTTGTTCGAGAAGACTTTCTGTTAGGTTCCGGTATTGAGAAACGTTTGGTGATCTGGTGACAGTCGCTTTTTGAGGAACTTGCATTAGGTAATCACTGTAGGTGGTGGATGGCAAGTCAGGTCTCTTTCTCCAGATGTCGGCGTTTGCACTGTGCGACGTGTTGAGAGCAGATAGATGATATTTGACGTCCCTAGTGCTGGAAAAAGGCGCGGTGTTGAAAACTGGAGGAGCACTTTGAACAGCACTTGGAGTTTCTGCATCTGTGTCACCATCACTAAATCCAGTGGAGGAACTGTCTGTTCGTCTGCTAGATGACTGACTGGCAGTATTTGCTAGACTCGTATTGACTGCTGTGACGGATGTTTGATCGTTACGTCTTGTTCTCATACTGGGTATTGGCTTCGAGTTTTCCTGGGAGTGATGGGACTCTGAACTGTCGATGCTAATTTGGGATTCGTAACTTCGAAGACTTGCTAAACTCTCTAAACTTCCTTTTCGTTCACTGTTCACGTCGGGAAAGAATGTTTCACTGGATTTTGAGACGGTGATGGGGTCATTGTAAAAGCGTTTGCTGGGTAGAACTTTGCGGTAAGCAAGGCCTGATTCGAGAGTGGGTTCGTGGTGGACATCTTCGACTCTGTAAAATAGAGGACATTTTTTAAGATAAAACTTAATGATAAATGAGATGATAGGTAGTTTTGTCTTTGTTAGTTACTTTGCAGGAATAACTCGCTCGTACGATTCCAGACGACGAGGAAACACACTGCTTTCTGTTGTTGAAGAGAAACTCCTAGATTCCTCGCTGTAGAATCTGTAATGTAAGGCAGTCGATTGTTTAGAGATTTGAGAAATTGAATATATCCTTTTCAGACACATAAATACATAAATAAATAAACTAATCAACTTACTCTTTGTCCCGAAGCTCGGCTCTATGTTCCGTCTTGTACAACAGGTCCCGTTTCTTCTTTCTCCTCATTTCCGCCACAGCTTTTCTAACACTTTTTCCCCTGACACACGCCTGGAATATGATCACACAAGCCTTGAATTTCTTGAACCAGCTCTGAGTCTTATAAGCTCTCCAGGCAGATTGGATATGAACAGCCGCGTCGATTCTCGAGCGCAACGAATGAGCGAATCTTTGTGCCAAAACCATTCGCCAAAATGACTGAATTTGCACAACAGCGTTCTTTATCCTCAGAAATTTCCTTCTTTCCAAACAAGCTCTGAACCATTTCTGTATCGTCGTAATGCTCGTAATGATCTGCTGGTGTAGTTCGATGTCTAGTTTGATTTTCTCCGACTCCCTTAAGAACACTTTGGTCGTTCCAAGTTGATAATTATCCTTGTTCAGGTCTAAAGTTAGAAGAAAATCTCTAACGTCAGATTGGGAACTCAGCAGACCTTTAGGAAGAAGCATTCGATACAACTGGATAAATTCTTCATAGGTTAATCTGACGTTGAATCCAGCTTGTCTGATTCTAACAGTTTCTAGCATTCCTGTATATCTTAATTGCCTTTGAACTGTTTCTTCATCAAACTCGTTTGGAACTTTATTAGCGTTGCTTTTAATGCACCGAATGAAAAATGGATTCGCTTGATTCAAGGTGTCCATAAGGCTGTGCAAGCTTTGTTGAAACTGAGCTGAAACTGTCATTGGCTGCTTTCTTGCTTTTCCTGGTCCTGTTCCATAACTCTGGGTTCTTCCAGCGAGGGTCTTCACCGTCTGAAGATTCTTTAGGCCTTTTTTGCCTCGTTCCCTTGGTCGAAAAGATTTGTTTTTCCTAAAAGAGCAAATCAATTAAAAATTGTTCTTTATTTAAGTTTGTATAAAAATCAGAAAATATACAAATAATGTAGTGTCTTTTAGTTACAAATGTTGTTTACAGTTGAATGTAGGTTAATCACTAAACGTCACAGTTGACCTATACATCAAGATTATGACATAAAAAGGTCCTCACTGTGCATCCAATGAGGCCCTTTTCAGATTGTAAATGATTCTTTTTTTATGATAGATTGAATTTCCAAATTGCTAAGTAATTTTTTTCATTTCTAGGCTTGATTTCATAGGCAGCAGGCAATTTTTCAAGTCTGTAGATAAGCATGATTTTTAATTGTGGTTAATCATGCATTGAAGAAAGTTAAAAAAATTAAGTCATCAACATTCATTAATTGATTAATGGCTAATTAATTAGGAAATGGAATATTGTGTCATGCAAATTTTTATGTACAGGCTTCTAAAAATTTATATTTGCTTTATATTAACTATTTTTGAAGCTTGTACAAATGTTAAAAGGGAATAAGGACAAAAATAAGAGATAAACAAATTCTATTAGTCACTAAGAATTATTAACGAATGTATTAAAAATTAATTGTAATTAAGTTTACCACCCAAAAATGCTAACAATAGTTAATTTAATGAAACATGCGTTGTGATTCGAAGATGTGAAATTGTGAACTCGTGATTGGCGAGAGATGAAAAGAATATTTTGAAAAGGAGGAAGAGTGTGGTTACTGGCTAATGTGTTCCGCAACCAATCATCAATTTTATTGTGTGCTAATCTACGATTGAATTTTTAAGGATGGCCATAAATTTCTACTAGAAAATATCATTACCTACACGAAAGCCGTTACCCATTAGGATAATGGAGAGAATAATACATCCAACTCTTGCAAATTCCTCGGTTTAATTAATAACTTATGATCAATTATCAAATAGGTGCGATTACATACATGACAATTTGATTCGCACGTTCCATGACGTTTGCTTCGTCTTTTGGAAGTACCCTCTCTAGCGGCGTGTGAGTATCCCGTCTGAATCTATTATTACTATTAGGCTGGTCTTCCCTTCCCCTTACAGCGTAACTTTTTGTAGTTACACTGGAAGGCTGTTGCGTCTGATTAATATTTCTAAATTGTGGCCATGATAACCGGTTGTTGTTTACACTGTCGTTGTTTTCGATTTGTGTGGCAGTTAATGTGGCAGGTGGGGCAGACGGTGGCAAGCAGACACTGCGCTGCTTCTGATAACTTGGCGGGCGGATTTGTTTGTGCGAACTGAAAAATGCCTTGATGCTTAGCTACCTCTTCAATCCTTCTTTGAACTTAGTAAAATTATCTGTTTAATTGTCTTGAGTTTTGATATTAGTATTTCATGATTCGACTCTTGAAAAAACATCAGGGTGGCCCCTCAAATCACGGACAAAATTCTCCGTTATTTTCCTGTTTATAAAGTATCCCTTTCCTTTAAAATTTTTGATGTAAACTTGAGGCACACATTTTTGAGGTGAAAATTTTATGAAACAATTTATAAATTCTTGGATGATTATTGATTGAAGGTCATTTTTTAACAAGGACTTTTTTGTAGTTAATTATTATTAGTATTAATCTAGTACGACGGACCTCATCCGGCTACAACCGAGCCAGTCGCTACTTAACTTCGGCGATCAAGCGAGAAAGCTTCAACAATTTCATATGTACAAATGAACACATCTTTAATTCTTAATTCTTATGAAATAAAAATAAAACAGTTTCTTATTTATAGCGTTTTCATTTCATAATCTACAGAATTTTTTGATCTTTTTTGTTGTATTTTAATGACTAAATAAAAAAATTCCCCCCTTTCCTTTTTCATTTTCCAATAATTTTGCACAGTATTCAGATGTTGTAAAACATGCAATAAAACCTATTAAAATTATATTCAAAGACTTCATCTGCACTAAGTAAAACAACGTAAAATTAGAAAATTTCAAAATATTGCCAAAATTTGAAATCGCGTATTCAAAATTAAAAAATTTAGAACCGTGAATCTCTTAAAATTGAACAGGTATCAAAATTCAATTTAAAGAATTCTTATTCAACATTTTTTTTACCTTTAAGTTTTGAAAATAAAAAATAAAATTATTTTAATAAAATATTGAAGATTGAAATATTAAAAGCTGAAATCCATTGAAATCTGACAATTTTCTTTCAAATTATGTATTTTTAAAGCATACAAAATTAAATATCGAATTTAATTTTGAATCAATATGAATTTAAAAGCGTTCACTATTGATCAATTTTCTGATTTTTCGAAAATAAAACGAAATATAATAGTAAAAATGTATTTACAAAAATTACTTCTGAACTAATTTTTTTCAAAACCTTAAATCCAAATTTTAATTTATACTTGTACCATAACCATATAATTTTCTTAGTTTTTCTATTTTGGTGTTACATTTTACTACTCGTTGAAGAAGTGTTAATATTTTCCAATTTTAATATGGTAATATGTATTTGAACCCAGTGATTTGTTTCGTTACTAAAATTTTTTTTTCAATTCTAAATCTTATCCAGTATTTTTCTCCTAGTGGTCACCCTAAGATATTGTTTCAGTTAGATTTCGAATAAGGCAAGACTTCATAAAAAAATAATAAAATTAACATGTTTAAGTACTTCTCAACACTATTGCAATCTCTGAAGTAATTATGTTTTATTATTTTAGTTCTTTGCAGTAAAAAGCATGATGGTTATTTGGAATAACGATCTTTGTGTCATGTTTTAATGCTTTTGATGATAGTGAAGTAACAGCTATGGGCAGTTGATTGATATCGCTACTTTAGCAACGCAGTCATGCTGGAGAATAGTTGTAGAGAAATGATGCATTTTTATGTGAAAAAACATGATAATATGATCAAATGGCGCGGAAGTTATGAAGGCTGCATTCTAATAACATCTAGTACAAGAAAGTGCGAACAAACATCAACTTTGGAACAAAATCGAGATTTGAAGTAGTCAAATTAAACATTCAGGTCTCTAAAAACACAGTATGGATTTACAAGTCCAGTTATCTTACAATTTTAACATCTTTCTAACCTTTTTTAACTCTTTATCGTAAATTAAATTAATTGTTTTTCAGGCTTTAAACTCGACTGTAAATCCATAACTTCAACATAACAAGAATAATGTCCTTTGAACAAACACAGATGGTGTATCAGAAGACCACTTACGCTATTCGGTTAATAGCTAGATTCACAGCTGATAGCGTCACAAGATGGCTACAATGACAGAAGACAATGTATCCACCATAAATTCAATTGTTAATTGTTAATATTATCGAAGATTAACTCTCTAAACTCTTCGTAATTGCTTATATTGTAAACTGCTGGGTTATTTTAGTAGGTACTTAGAGATGTTGCAAAGAATAAAAATAATTATTATACAGATACATAAGGGCACAAACACTTCAAAATCGTCGCAAGTGTTATTGAGTTAGACAATCTCAGAACGTTACTTAGATCCAGTTCAATAAAGAGATCCGTTAAAATCATTCAGGCACAAGTAAACATTAATTAAATCATAGTTCGAAAAGTTTTGGTACCAACCTTATCAGATTCTCGTTCGGTGTCCTGTATCTGTTCTGCACAGACGTTTTGCTGCCGTCCGCTGAAATAGAAAAAAAGAATTTCATAAATTGTTTAGAAATAAATTTAAAAAAAAAGATACTTACTTCTGCCATGTCTGTGAGCCCTTCCAGCTTCCTGAAAAGCAAAATGCGCCCGGAAAAAGGCTCGAAGTATTGCCCATCTAAAAACAGCGACTGGATCAGCACCAACCAATTCTCGTACAAATGCAAGAGAAGAATTTTTCAAGACTCCAACGACGCCATCTGGTCGCATCAAGTCCAGGTTCTTTTCCCTCATGTTTGAAGTTTGGTACTTTACTGAACCCGCGTAGTGACGAACCACGAAAGCCGCTTCACGACGCTGGGGTGCTTCATAGAATGGGTTGTCCTTGTGAACTGAGTTGAACTTTTGCAAGAGCGTCTCATTAGTAGCACCAGGAAAACTGAAATGTAAAAAGTTTTTTTAGTTTAACAGTTGAAGCATTTTGTACAGGGATCACAGCGTGGAAATACTGCGATTTTATTCATGAAAAAGGGGGGAAATAGGGGAAAGATTAAACATCTATTTTTAAGCATAAAAAAAAATTATTTTAAGAAATGAAACCTTTTTTTCAATTCTAAGGTAAAGAAACTAGTAGCCGGACACAGTTGAAAATAAGACCAATACTCGGACATGAAACGTTACTAATGATTATTTGTCATAAATTTTCATGAAGAGTAAAAATAAAAATTATCAATTATTCTTGAAATTCTTGACTACTTAATAGTATTAAGTATTTAAAAATCCAGAATTTTAATAATTAAAAAAAAATCCTAAATCATCTTTCACGAACAGCAAGAGTATAACCATTTTTCTCGAGATCTGGCGTGAATTCTTAACATCAGTACTGACTTAGCTAACGTTGAATAAAAAAAATTCGGAACTAAAAT
>CAKNWT010247734.1:0-11403 GCA_932066315.1 Andricus coriarius
CCGTTAGATCCACTTAGAGAAATTCCGTACAAAATAATTAAGTTTTTTAGTGCCCACTTACGTACCCTTTAGATCCCCTTAGAATTAAAATTTTATACTCAGTCGCATTTCCAGTAAACGCAGTCCTTTAAAATACCTATTACATCCATTCAGAGAAATTCCGTGCAAAAAATGTAGTGTGTTTTAATGTCCGTCTAAGATCCCCTTAGATCCTCTTAAGACGGCAATTATATAAGTCATTTTTCCAGTAAACGCAGTCTCTTAAATTACTGTTATATCTACTTAGAGCATTTCCGCATAAAAAATAATTTACTGTTTTAATGCCTGCATAAGATCCCCTTAGATCCTCTTAAGACGAAAATTATGTACTTGGTCGGTTTCCCAGTAAACGCAGCCTCTTAAATTACTGTTAGGTCCACTCAGAGAAATTCCGCTCCAAATATTTCAGTGTGTTGATGTCCGTTTAAGATCCCCTTAGATCCTATTAGGACGGCAATTATATACTTAGTAACTTTTTCAGTAAACGCATCCTCTTAAATTCCCTTTAAATCTACGTAGAGAAATTCCGTACAAACTAGTTTAGCGTTTTAATGTCCGTTTCAAATCTCCTTGGATCCTCTTAAGACTGCAATTATATACTTCGTAAGTTTTCCAGTAAACGAAGTCCTATTAAATTGCTATTAGATCCATTTAAAAGAATTTCTCGAAAAATAATTTCGCGTTTTAAGGTCTACTCATGTGCCGCTTAGCTCCTCTTAGAATTGTGTCCCTATTAAATTCCTATTAGTTATCTTTAAAGAAATGTTCAAAAACTAATTCCGGATTATGATTTCCACTTAGGTTCTCCATAGAACCCATTACAAATATTTCGCGAAATTAACTGCGCAACCAGTATCCCTTTAGGAATATATTACAACACATTACGTTCCACGATTCCTCTTTAAGTCCACTTAAAACTCGAACTGCAATCTTAGAGGCTTCTAAAAAGATCCCAACGATTCCTAACGGGTATTTTTACCAGGGTTGTCATACAAATTCAAAACATATAGACTGAACGGAATGTGATACTTCTTAAATTAGCCAATTTGACTAATGTCAGATTTACGCATATTTACGTACTACAGAATAAATATTTTGTCTAAAAAACCTGGGATAGGTAAAATTACTATACTTTTAGAGGCTTGGTGCGCTGAGGCTTCCGCATGTTTGTTCCCAGAATATATGAAATATTTCAGGCAGAATATTTAGGATAAACAAAAGAGTATCGAAACAAATTAAAATTACTATCCGTTTCTGTGGAAGATTTAAAAAGTGTGGTTCTTTTACATTTTTTTATCATTTGACGTTTTATGGCTATTTCTCTATGTTATTTGTGTTTGAGAAAGTTGTATCTTAAAAATTCGTCCATTAATCAGACACGCGCAAAACGTTATTAGAGGAGACGAAAGACATGATGCAAGAAAATAAAGAAGAGATTAGGCTTATAATAGGGGGGATTTCAATGCGAGAACAGAAGTTAGAGGAGGAAGGGAATGGGGAGGAGAGCGAGGAAGATAATTCAAAGAGGAGTTGGAATGGTTTACCTTAAACGAAAATATAGAGGGAGGTGAGGAAGGGGAATATATACGCTCAGGAGGAGAAAGGGAAACGGTGGTTGATTATGTAATAGTGGACGATGGGGTAAGAGAAAAGGTCAAGAAACTAGAGGTGGGGGATTATATAGATTCGGATCACTTTCCCGTAATAGTGACATTAGAGGAAGAAAAAATAATAAAAATATGGATAAAAAGGAAGCGAAGGTAAAAACAGCAGAAAAAGGGTCACAAATATAAAAATGGGAGAGGGAAATGTGGACGAGGAGATGGAAATAGTAATAGGAGAAATAAAAAGAGGATTAGGAAGCACAAGCAAAAACAAATTAGTAAAGGAGGGAATAGAAATGGATGGGATGTGGAATGTAAAGAGAAAAAGAAGGAGGTCAGAAAGGATCTAAGAAAATGGGGAAGAGAAAAAAGTAGTGGAGAAGAATATAGGAGAAAAAAGTAAAAGTACACTGGAGTTGTGAGTGAACGATGACCGTGGGGGCTAAGGCGTACGTTTTGGTCCCACTGCGTCGGCTAGTAGGTTCGATTCCCGCCTCGCACTCGGTAACGGCCTCGGCGGCCCATGCAGTGAACACTAGCCTAGCAAGGGAGTTGTTCACCTCCGGAGAGCCATGATACCGTTACCTCTAGAGAAAAAGGTTCTCTAACTGCTTAAAGCTGTTCCTGGTTAGTGAGAGGAGTAAGGCAAGCATATCCTTTGATCCCACTTTGGTTTGATATATCAAACTCAGATTTAGAATAAGAAATGCAGAAAAAGGGATGGGGAGGAGTTATGATGGGATAGGAAAAGATATGTACACTGACATACGCGGACGATATAGTGTTGATGGCAGAAGATGAAGAAGGGATGACGGGCTGAATTACAGGATTGGAGAAATACTTAGATGGGAAAAAATTGAATTTAAATGTAGAAAACACAAAGATAATTAGATTTAGAAAAGGAGGTCGAAGAAAGAAAGAATGGACTGGGAGATGGAAAGGAGTAAAGTTAGAAGAAGTAAAGGAGTTTAAATATTTAGGATATACCTTGCAAATAAATGGAGATCATAGAGCTCATATATAAGAGAAAGGATAAAAAAGCGGCAGTGATAATGAAACAGATATGGGGAATAGGAAAAAGAAGGTTCAAGAAAGATTGGAGAATGTGATTATTTCATACGTTAATTTGGACGGTATTAGGTTATGGCGTGAGATGGAAGGAAAGGAAAGAGGTTGAGAGTTTACAAGAAAGGTATATAAGGTAGACGCTAGGAGTAGACCGGAACACGCCTTGATATATGGTCAGAGAAGAAGCAAGAAAGAATAAATTAAGTACTAGAGTGGGTAAGAGAGCATGACAGTTTAAAACGAAGTTAAGAGAGCGGAAGGAAGAGGAGTTATCATAGAGTGTTTGAAGAAGGTAGAAGAAAGGGGTGTGTTTTGAATTAATGACGGACTGGCGTGGCATAGCGAAGGCACCATGCTCGGTCATGTCAAAGTCGTAAATACCTATTACCGATTGAGTTCGGCATACGAGTCCCCGAGCACATCCATTGGACCACTCCCTTGGAGTCCAAAAAAAGGTTTTGGTTGTTGGTGAAAATTGGCACAGATGTAGCCTCCGGAAGCTACGACCACGATCGTTCACCGAACGATCGATCCCGACGCGACCGGAGGTGATACGTCATCCGACTCGTCACTTCCCGCAACACCGGAAGACGATCGAGTCGGGAAATCACTGAATTGAATTGAGACTTGAAGAGCCACGGACTTTAAAACACGGACCCGAACACCTGAGCTCTCTCGAAGGCGCACAATTGATAACTGAACTCGCAACTCACGAAAACATGGCCATACCAGCCTACACCTTGATAGAAAAGCACTGGGAGAGCAGCAAAAGGGTCCGAGTCAGCTCGACAAAAGAACCCCCTCGCTACTACCTGAGTTCCCACAACAACAAAAGGTAGCAAGCCAAACTCAAAAACAGAGGGAAGACCTTGAGGAGAACAAACACCGGGCGGAGACCATGCTATGATAAATGAAACCCGAAGGTCAATCAAAAGAGAAGCGATAACATCAAATAAATTATTAACAGGGTGGAAGGGCGCTAGAACTAAAAAGATGGACTGAAGAAAGGAGAGAGTTTTTTTAGTGCTAGAGATATAGGAGAGGGGAATGGAGTAAGCTATGCGGAATTGGAGAGAAAGCACAGGGAAAGACAATTATTGGAAAGATGGGAAATGATTGAGGAATCAAAATATAATAAATGGTATAAGATCATAAAAAAGGAAGGTGTACCAAAGTATTCAGAAAAGGGATGGAGAGAGAGAAGATGGACCAGAATAGCAAGACAGAGATTGAAAAACGAGGTAAGGGAGGGGATGTATTGGAAAAGGAAGAAAACAAAAAGGGCAGAATATGTGAATGGGAGGAGGAAACATGGGCGCATGTATGGGAAGGATGTAGGAGAGGAATGGAAGATAAATGAAGCTGGCAAGAAAACGGGGTGAAGATCCTAGGGGAGGATGGAATGGGTGAGGAGTGGATGAGGGAGTTGGAGGGGGCTAGAGGGGCGAATGCGAAAGAATGAAAGAATGGATGTGGAAAAATGGCAAAATGAGAATGAGATAGAAGACATGTGAAAGTGAAGGAAAAAGGAAATGGAAGTCGCATATATTAGAACCGTAAAGATCTGTAAGTAATTAAAGATAACGTAAGGTAGAAAATTCACATACTTCAAACCAAATAAAAAAGAAGACCTTGTTGATGTTAAGAAGATCCTTTAATACTGCAACGTTTCAGGAGACAAATGCTCTCCTCATCAGGAACAAAGATCCACGTCAATAAGTCCTTAGAAAATATTGGAAAAAAACCATAATGTCGAAGTCCATAAAAAATGTTCTTTTCTCATGCTCTTATATTCCATCTACAAGTAAAATAATGAATTGCAAAATACGACCAAGAAAAAAGCTATTTTTGATACATAACGAAACATATACGATATAAAAATGAGATTGAGAAAAATTTTTTAAATTGTAAAATTTACCTGTAGTTCTGATATTTAAATTGTTGATATAATAAACAGTAAGGTCCAGTAACACGGACATATTAAAAAATTCTTCAAAAAATTACTTTTCCTTAAATTTTAGTTACAAAAAATTATACAATAATGATGAAATGATGATACGAATATGCTTAAGGAAAAAACATTGGATCTTAAATTAGAGAATCTAGTATTACGTTGTATAATGGACTGAAATTATTCAGATCAGTTACTACATTTACACAATTATCTTTACCTTTACCTAGTTTAATGAACTTATCAAGTTAAGAATCAATCCTAAATGTTGTTTTAATGTTGAATTCACTCAAAATTCTTTTACCTTCAAAAGAAAAACTGCCATGAAAAAGTATAGAAACAATACGTTTCAAATCTAAATTATCATCTAGATGTGAATCACATAATACTAGATTCTCTAATTTAAGATCCAATGTTTTTCCCTTAAGCATATTCGTATCATCATTTCATCATTATTGTATAATTTTTTGTAACCAAAATTTAAGGAACCCGATATATTTGATTTACTACGTTACTGTACTTATGTTTCTATTACCTCATGCTCTTACCCTCTTTCACTTGATGTTAACCCTTACAATGGAGCGCAACGTTTGTTCTGCCTTCCTTTTCAAATTTAAAAAAAGTAAATTTTTTGAAGAATTTTTAATATGTCCGTGTTACTGGAACTTACTGTTTATTATATCAACAATTTAAATATCAAAACTACAGGTAAATTTTACAATGTTAAAAATTTTTCTCAACCTCATTTTTATATCGTATATGTTTCGTTATGTATCAAAATAGTTATTTGTGATACAAGTGCGCAAAATAGGTGATTGTGTGCTAGTGTGAAATGTGCACCATAAGCCGGAGGCTCGAAGCATGAGTCGATGGTTAGCGCACGAGCGAAGCGAGTGTGAAAACGTAGACGAGTGTTTCGAGCCGCAGGCGAATGATGCAATCACACGAGTTAGCGTAATTATTTCACCTATGCGCACGTGTATCACACGCTATTTTTTGCATCGCCCGTCCGAAAAAGTTGTGTTAGGAGAAGTTAACGAGAAATATATTAATTTTCAAAGAAAACATTTTTAAATTTCGTAAACTATTTTTATGCAAAAAAAAAAAAAATTTGAAAAAAAATGTTTAAAAAATTTTTGAAAAAAATTTGTGAACATTTTTTTTTTTTAAATAAGATGTTTGAAAAAAATGTTGTAAAAAAAATGTTGAAAAAAAATTTGTGAAAAAAAAATTTGGAAAAAAATGTTGACAACAAAAAATGTTGAAAAAAAATAGTTGAAAACAAATTTTCGAAAAAAAAATTTTGTGTAAAAAAAAATATTGAAAAAAAATGTTTGGGGCTTATGCCCTTTTTCTGTGCCAAATTTTGGCGGTTATGCGCTTTTGTACGACGGACGACAACGGCTAAGAAACCTTAAAAACAAAACTTCAATCATTAAAAGACTTATTCAAGTTAAATCTAAATTTATTTGAAGAAGATACCAACGCCAGTGTTTAAAGTTACCTGTGCCAGTGTCTAAAGTACCTCATCTCGAAAGTGCGCATGCGCAGCGTTTTCACCAGTGCCTAAAGTAAGCCATATTCAAACTGCGCATGCGCGACAATCGTTTCGCACACAGTCTGTTCAAATGAGGTCCTTTAGACACCATTTAGAAGCATGAAAAAGTCAACTTTAGAGGTGGGTGTTGCAAAAATAGCTTTTTTCTTGGTCGTCTTTTACAATTCATTACACAGCCCCACAAAAATAAGTTGTCTACCCCAGAAACCAGAATAGGCTTACCCTACGTTTTTGGGGTCGCTGAACTTGAATCCAGGGTCCGTTTGGCTTCATCAATACTGATTTCGTCCCTAACCTCAAAATACATGAAAATCGCTGTTTTCAGGTAAGACATGATTCGCACCTATGAAAAGTGGTCATATCCTACGTTTTTGAGGTCAGGAGCAGGGTGGGCAGACAAGTGCAGCTAAGTGGCGGCGACAGGGAGGGAAAGATAGAGAGAAGCACGGAAGAAGGTACGGTAGCAGGGTGGGGTAGCGCAGTGCAGATATATTTAACGAAAGTTACGTATGGGGTTACAGACAGAGGTCACAGCGAATCGGCTTAATGGGTAACGGGGACAGCGATAGCAAAGAAGAAAGGGACTCGGACGTGGAAGTATTCTGTAAGCCGAAACTTGAGTCAAAAAGGAGAGGATAGTACAGAAAAACTGCAGAACGGGAGAGATTGAGGGCGGCGAGTTTTGGCTCAATAGAGTCATTCGTAAATAGGAAGAAGGATAGGGTGGAGAAAGGAAGTAGTGAAGATAAGGTAGAAGCAGGATCCACCCTAAAAAATCTGGAAATGTACAGAACACCACCGGGAAAAGAATAACAAAGAGGGGGGGGGGGGGGGGGGGAAAAGACGAAAAAAAAGTTAAACAAAGGGGAAAAAGAAAGTGTACAGTTAAATGACATGCGTCAAATGATGATGGAAGTAATGGGGATGTATGAAGAAAAGCAGGAGAAAAGGGTAGAGGAAATAAGGAAAGAAATTAGGCAGGAAATGGCAGAGCTGAAGAAAGAAATGAGGAAATGGGAAGAGGTTAGGGAAAAGTTAGAGAAAAGGATGCAGACGTAGGAGAAAAGACTAGAAAACAAGGAAGAGCCGAATATAAAAGTACAGGAGCTGGAAGGTAGGCTAAAAAAATAGAAAGCTCGAACCGTGAGTTTAGAGTAGGGGAGAGTGGGAATAAGGAGAAGGAAAGACTGAGAAAAATAGAACAAAGAATAAAAAAGAAAGATAGAGAAGATAAAAAAAGAAACATAGTGATAAAGGGTCTAAGATTAGAGGGGAAGGAGATGATGGAAGGAGTAGAAAAAGTACTAAAAACGATTGATGCTAAGGTAGAGATAGAGGAAGTGCGAGGTGTAGGAAGGGAAGAGCGAAGAGGGGAGAGAATGGTACTGGTGAAGCTCAAAAAATGGGAACGTAAGAGGGAGGTAATGAGAAAGAAGAGGATGTTA
Organism: Andricus coriarius; assembly: GCA_932066315.1. Classification (NCBI taxonomy): domain Eukaryota; kingdom Metazoa; phylum Arthropoda; class Insecta; order Hymenoptera; family Cynipidae; genus Andricus; species Andricus coriarius. The sequence continues at coordinate 7,666 of CAKNWT010247734.1, forward strand.
TATGGAAACTCGGAGAGAATGGAGGATGATTTGAAATGGCTAGAAAGGAATATGCAGTATAAGTTAAGGAAAATAGCGGAAGAGGAAAGAAAAAAGAAAAGAAGAACATGGGTTAAGTATGGGAGAATACAGATAGAAGGTGTATGGTGGAATTGGGACGAGGACAGGGATGATTTAGTAAAAAATGAGGTAACGGGAAACTAGGAGAGAAAGGAAAGAGTAGAAGGATAAAAAGGAGTTGAAAGAATACAAAGAAGGATTAATAGCAGAAGAGATAAATATGGGAGGAGAGAGGTTGAAGATAGTGGGGGTCTGTGTGGAAGGAGATATGCAGGAGAAATCAGAGGAGATCAGAGAAGTGATGGAAGAAAATAATCAAGAGCGTTTTTCTCAACCTCATTTTTATATCGTATATATAAGTGATGGAAGAAAATAATCAAGAGCATTTTTCTCAACCTCATTTTTATATCGTATATGTTTCGTTATGTATCAAAATAGTTATTTGTGATATAAGTGCGCAAAATAGGTGATTGTGTGCTAGTGTGAAATGTGCAGCATAAGCCGGAGGCTCGAAGCATGAGAACGTTTATGGAAAAATTGCTTGCAAATTTCGCAAAGAAACGTGACAAAGGTTTCGATACGAGATCAGTTCAAGCTAAGAAGACCCAGACGCCTCAATAAGGATTTGAATAAGGATCTAGATATAAGACCTTATGTAAATAGCTGTAAATAAATGTAAATAGTAAGGATAAGATTGTATAAAATATGTAGATGGGAGGATTGGAAGAAATGTAATTCATGTTAAGTTAAGACTTATAATAGGAGGAGATTTTAATGCGAGAACAGGAGATAGAGGAGGAAGGAAATGGGGTGGAGAGCGAGGAAGGAAATCCAAAGACAAGATACTGAATGGGGAGGGAAAGAAATGGTTGAAGAGCCTAGGGGAGATGGGATGGTTTATCCTAAACGGAAGTATAGAGGGGGATGACAAAGGGGAATATACACGTTCAGGAGAAAAAAGGGGAACGGTAGTTGATTATGTGGTAGTGGAGGACGAGGTAAGGGAAAAGGTTAAGAAACTAGAGGTAGAGGACTATATTGATTCGGATCACTTACCCTTAATAGTGGCAGTAGAGGGAGAAATGGGTAATAGCAATAAGGATAAAAGGGAAGCAAAAGTAAAAAGAGCAGGAAGAGGGGATTGGTCAATGGAAGGTAAAGAACAGTTAAAAAAAAGTCAGGAATATCAAAAAGGTGGAAGAAAATGTAAACAAGGAAATGGAAATACCGATAGGAGAAATAAAACGTGCGTTAGAGTGCACAAGAAAAAAGGGGGTTAGTGAAGGAGGGGATAGAAGTGGATGGAATGAGGAATGAGAACAGAAGAAGAAGGAAGTGAGAAGGGAATTAAGAAAATGGAGAAAAGGAACAAGTGGTGGAGAAGATTATAGGAGAAAAAAGGAGTATACTGAGTTATGTGAGCAAACAAAAAGAGGAGGAAAATAAATTGTTTGAAGAGGAAGCGGAGAAGGCTAGGACGGAAGAGGAGGTTTGGAAGGTAGTAAATAGAGAGAGAAGCAGAAGGAAAAGAGTAAACCAGGATATTGAGATGGTAGAATCGAAACAATATTTTATGGAATTGCTAGGAGTGGTAGAGAGGAAAGTTCTGAAAGGAGGAAAAGATGGCAGGGAATCAGATGAGAAGGAGCACATTACAAGGGAGGAAATAATCAAGGTATTAGGAATGATGAAAGATGGAAAGGCCCCTGGCATAGACGAGATTTCAAATGAAGTCTGGAAATATGGGGGGAGAGAATTAGAGGAATGCCCATAATTAATGTGCAATAGAGTATGGAGAGGAGAGGGGTGGCCAGAGTTATGGAAAGAAGGAATAGTGATACCAATAGTGAAGAAAGGCAAATGGAAGGAGGTTAAGGATTATAGAGGAGTGACACTAATGCTAACATTTTATAAAGTAAAGAGAAAGATAATGAGGTTTAGAAAAGGAGGGGGAAGAAAGAAAGAATGGATGGGGAGATGGAAGGGAATAATATTAGAAGAAGTTAAAGAGTTCAAGTATCTGGCATATACCTTGCAAACAAACGGAGATCATAGAGCTCATATAAGAGAAAGGATAAGAAAAGCAGGAGGGGTAATGAAACAGATATGGGGAATAGGAAAAAGAAGGTTAAACAAATTGGAGAAGGAGAATGTGGTTATTTGATATGATGGTATGGCCAGTGTTAGGTTATGGAGCAGACGAGATGGGAAGAAGAAAGGAGGGAGTTCTTTAAGGTTAGAGATATAGAAGACAGGACTGGAGTAAACTACAAAGAAGTGGAAAAAGGGAGAGGGGAAGACAATTAATAGGAAGATGGGGGACGATTGAGGGATCAAAATATAATAAATGGTACAAGATAATAAAAAAGGAAGGAGTACCAAAGTATTTAGAAAAGGGAAGGGGAGAGAAATGTGGATCAGAATAGCAAGGTTTAGACTGGAAAACGAGGTGAGGGTAGGTATGTATTAGGAAAAGAAAGAGAACAGGAAGTGCAGAATCTGTGAAAGGGAAGAGGAAACATGGGAGCATGTATGTGAACAATGTAGGAGAGGAATGGAAGATAAAGGAAGCTGGCAAGAGAATGTGGTAAAGATTCTAGGGGAGGATGGTTTGGGGGAAGAGTGGAAGAAGGAGTTAGAGGGGGCTAGGGGAGCGTATGAGAAAGAATGAAAGAATGGATGCAAAAAATGGTAAAATCAAGGTACACGAGCACTAAAAGAAAAAGGGAACGGAAGTCGCTTAAATTAGAAGCGTAAAGATTTGTAAGTAATGGTTATGTCATAGCTTAAGTAGATTAAGATGCGCTTGCGTTATCTCTCTCTCTCTCTCTCTCTCTCTCTCTCTCTATCTCGCTTGCACACTCGCTTTCGTTCAATCATTCACTCCTTCGCTAATACGTCTCAAAATGCGCTTGAGTCAAAAATAGAAATAAGGATCTAGATATAAGACCTTATGTAAATAGCTGTAAATAAATGTAAATAGTAAGGATAAGATTGTATAAAATATGTAGATGGGAGGATTGGAAGAAATGTAATTCATGTAAGCCCTCAGGGGACACATTATGGATAAAAAGACTCAGAATATATATTTTCATTTTAAAAAAAACGAATTTTTCACCAAATACATGAATTTTCCTCTCGAAAAGATATATTTTTAACTAAAAATGTAAAGTTAAATTTTGATTCAAAAACTGATTCCTATCAAAATACATAAATTGTTCAAGAAATGGTTGAATTTTCAACTCAAGAGAATCAATTTTTTACCAAAAAATGGAAAAATGAAGTTTCCAGCATAAAAACGAATATTCATAAAAATACATGAATTCTAAAACAAATAGTCGAGTTTTAAACTCAAAAAAATAAATTTTTATCCGCAACTGGATAAAATTAAATTTTCATTAACAAAACACGAATTTTCAAACAAACAGTTGAATTTTCAACTCGAAAAGATAGATTTTTAACAAAAAATGGGAAATTTAAATGTTCAGTAAAAAACGTATATTAAGGCAATACATGTGTCTTTAAACAAATAGACGCATTTTGAACTAAAAAAAAATTTTATTTAAGACTGGAAAAATTAAAGTTTTAGTAAAAAAGCACGAATTTTCATCGACATACATGATTTTTGAAACAAGTAGTTAAATTTTCAACCAAAAATAGAAAGATTAAATTTCCAGT
>CAKNWT010247745.1:0-25659 GCA_932066315.1 Andricus coriarius
GTAGGGTCTGCAGCGCCAATATAGGGTAGGGCCTAAAGCACCAAAGTAGGTTCAAATTAGGCCCTACTTTGACGCTAAACGTGGAAAAACGGCCGATTTCGGACATTTTTAGCGTCAAAGTAGGGTCTAAATTTAATTGAAATCGCTGCTTATTTTGAACCTACTTTGCAGCTTTAGCGCTTACTAAGATATGAGTTATAGCTTCAAAGTAGGGCCTAAATTTCGACTCGGGCATCTTTACGCGAAGGATATTTCCAAACTAATTGTTGCACATAAATAAATGGGAACTTTTTTTAAGCGCAATAAAGTAACCTTTATCATGGTATAAGCTGTATTTTTGTGCGATTTTTTTCTTACGAGTAAATTACCAAAATATGCAGCTGCTTTGGAGGGTCCTTCGTATCGTGAACGGATAGTAGTTGAGTGTGGAATGAGATGCGTGATGAGAATGGAAAATTCACAGTTACTAAATCACAATTGTCGATGGTTTGAACTTTAATTTAAAAGGTGTATGAACAAATGAGGACCTGGGCGCACTCCAATTTGCAAACGAAGGGAGCCGGGCGCAATTTTAAAAATTGTTGTGCCGTTCCAAAAAATGAGAGAAAAAGAACGAGAAGGTCGTCAGGACGTAAGCGAATCAAAAGAGGGCCTCGATGTCCAATGGGATTCAAAAGAGGATTTGGAGGGCTAAGCAGGACTAAAGGAGGCCTTAAACGGAATCATGCAGGGCTAAGGTAGGGCCAAAATTTCGACTCGGGTTCTGAATTCAGCAATCAACAATTAACCACTAGCAATATTAATAATTAATTACATACATTTTCTACTTTATGACTTTCTGCTCAAAACAAAAACAAATAAAAACTAAAAATAATTACGATGCTCAAAAATTAAAAATTTCGTATGCAGGCCATAAAAATTACATAATTTTATTTTAGAGGATTTAAACTCAATTAAACTCGAAGTAATTAAAAAAAAAATTGTTTTAACTCGCATAATTGTGATAAGTGATTGGATAGATTTCTCTGTTAAGAATTGACAAAAATTCACAATCATTTTCCGGTGTCCGGTCCAGTGGGCGTCTTGTCATCGGCACAAAAATGAGATAAAAACCTTGGTTTGCGTACACGTGTGCGATTAGAAAATATTACGACTAGCTTTAAATATTTGAAGAAAAGAATTGTTCAAGTCCAAATGTAATAAATAACCGGATGTTATACTTATAAAATATAGGAAATAATGTATTGCCTCATATATGAAAAACAAACTGCAGAAATTACCTGCTATTGAGAAAAAAGCAATCGATAAAGTCGATAATTAAATTTTACAGTGCCGGATTTGTCCTAATCCGTAATAATCCCTACCAAGTGCCAAACAATAATAAAGTTATTTACCTCGCAATTATGAGACTCACTCTCTGCTTCTTATTATTACCTGGGTTGGGGAAAGCAATTATAAAACGATTCGTATGGCGTGGCGCATGACCCAACGGTCAGAGTGCCTTACTTACAATTTAGTTTTATTGCATGCTATTCGAACCTTCCTTTTCTACAATCTACCTGCCGTTGTCACTTTGTCAAGATTCCCGTTTTATACTCTCCTGCCATTTCTTCCTTTCAATGAACACCGCACAATATCTATTGTTGCGTTATACGACCGTAACTGTATGGCATCTCTACTCGAAATCGTACCTTTCAAACAGGCTCCTAGAAAGGTGGATTTAATCTATTGAGTTGTACATTTCTGACAAACGGCCTTCACAATTTGATACTAGTTAATTTGCTAATGTACGAAGTGCTCTTGAATTAACTCAATATGTTTAGAAATCGTTTTACCCAAAGCGGATTTTGATCTTCTTTCGTATTTGTGCATAATTATTTAGGTCCAATGAGGCGGGAAAAAGTCATTTTGTGCAATCGAACTTCTATAATCTAAATGAAATTTTATATTCCCTAAAATCAGTATTGAAATAATGAATTATGTGTTTGAAAAATTACATTCTCATCATTTATGATTGAGAAAGTATTATAATTGTCAGAAATTTCACAACTCAGTGTTTTAACGGATCTCCACGTTTTTAGACCCCTGAAGCCGAAAATCAAGTTTTGGCAATTGCGCCTGTCCGTCTGTCTGTCCGGCCGTCCGCCCATAAACACGATAACTCTCGAAAAAATAAAAATATCACACCGAGCTTTGGCAAACTTTTGTTAGGTCCTAAAAGAAAGAACTAGCTCGTTAACCAGCCATTTTGGATAGAAATTCAAAAAGTAAGAGCATTTTCAAAATTTGTGCGACCATTTTTTTTAAGATTTAAAAATTGTATATGCGGCTGTTCGTAGTATTCAGTAAGGTGAACAATTTATCCTGATGACTTTTTTCAACAAAAAAAAAATTATCAGAGTTATACTATTTATCAAATTTACAAAATCAATCGAAAATCAAAATTTTATGCCAAGAAATGCACGATATGAAAAAAAAGTCAAGAAAAGAAAAACGTTGATTTTTGAAAGCCCTATGAGATTTTCATAACAACTTTTTTAATTTTCTTGAAAAATCGAAAATTCAAAATTTGGTCGCACAAAAAATAATGAGAAATCGAAAATTCCATTTTATGGTCAAACTATGCAAGATACAAAATAGATAAAGAAATAAAAATGTGTTCCCAAAAACCAGTTTTTACAGGACACACAGTTTTGGTTTTAATCACAAAAAATGACGTTAAAAATAAAAATGAAAAATTTGTGGAAAACCGACAAAAGATAAGAAAAAAAAAATTGATAGACAAAAGTTGTTCACCCAAAAAAGAGATACAAATTTGTTATAATTTATTACATTCTCATCAATTATGAAAAGTCCTAAAGAGCAATTATAGCTTTTGAGAAGTTACAAAGTTTCTTTTAACCATTTTTCAATAGGACTTATCATTTTGGTTTTATTTATCGAAAAAAGTATGCAGAAAATCGAAAATTTAAATTTCGCACCAAACAGCATGAGATAAGGAAAAAAATTTCCGCGAGGAATTGCAGCTTTCAAAAAGTCATACAAAATTTATTTGAACATTCTTTTGATAGGAGTAGTTATTTTGGTTTTATTCATCGAAAATATACTATGAAAAAAAATCGAAAATTCAAATTTTGAGCCAATAAATGACGCAAAATATGGGGAATCGTTTTTGGAGGAATTTTAGCGTTTAAAAATTCCTGCAGCATTTCTTTGTCCCATTTTTTGATAGAGTTTCTCGTTTTTAATTTATTTATCAAAATCGATAAGAAAAAATCGAAAATTCCAATAATACACCAAAAGACGCGAGATACGTAAAAAATATAAAAGAAGTAGGATATTTCGTTTTATCCATGAAAAATAATATGAAAACAAAAATCCTATTATTAGCATAAGAACGCAAGATAGGGAAGAATGTCTGAAGAAAGGATTGTAGTTGTTTTTATTTATTATAAGACAATTCAGAAAACAATACTGGGATCTAAAAGAGATCTTTTTGATAAAGTAGCATTCAAGCATTCCAAGTGTAAAGAATGAATATCCGAGCGCGAAGTGCGAGGTCCAACTATGGTCGAGCGCGAAGCGCGACGTAACCCATTATCGACCGCGAAGCGCGAGATTCAACAGACGCGCGCCATAGGCGCGCTCAAAATTGTTTATATTATATACCACGTCACTTTACATTCAATCGAGCATGAAACACCAGCATTGTGGGATAAAGGAGCAGTTGCCGGGTACTCGCATATATTGCGTAATATTAAAAAATGGTTCACAGGGCCCTGTCTATTTACGTTTGGAACCCCTGGAAATAGCTTCAAGGCCAATCGCAGGCCAAACCTGAATTATATTCAATCAAGGTACCAAGAAAATGTGACTAATTATACCGAAATGTCGGTACAAATCAAGGGCGGATCCACGGGGGGGGGGTTTGGGGTCCGGACCCCCCCCTTTAGCCAGGTCCGTCAGGTAAGAAAAGGATATATATATATATATATATATATATATAAATTTCAGCGAAAACCCCCCCAATGACTGAATTCTGGATCCGCCCCTGGTACAAATAGTCTCTTCTCCAGGTCAAAACATTTCTAAAAAAAACGGCTATTTGCACCAAACAGTCAAACACTCAGTGCAAAGTATTTTGCACCAAGTCAATTTAAAAATGTAAAATCCAGTATAAGCTTTTGTTTACTGGTTGAATAAGTTTCTTTTGACTCCAAAGTAATATTTTTAATTAGTAAACAAAAATCTCGACAAAAATTTATACTTGATTTTATATCCTAAAATTTACTTTGTCCGAAACGTACTGCACATAAAAAAACTAATGATGAAATTATCATTTTCGTCTCGCATATGATGAAGATAATACAGCAAAGAAAGTATGATAATACGGCTGCGAAGTACTATAGACGGATTCACTATGGGTGTATTTATTTGTGCTCATTTTATGAGCATTTTGCTCCCTCATAAGTATCAAATAAATTTCCTTCCTCATAGAGGGAGATTTTCCTTAACAAAAGAAACAATTGAATACTTTCAATATTCTTCAAGATTATATTTCTGTCTATCCGGAAATTTTAGTTTCAGAAAATCAGAGGGCCCACCAAAATATCAATTGATGATATTCAGAATGATGATATTCATTTACAATGAAAAACTTTTTAACCTTAGGTTAGTTTTATATTTCAAATTAAAATCTCATAGAAACAATGTAACTTTTCTTAAAACTTTCTAAGTAGCTATTGATTTATGAATAATGGTCTTCAAAAGTTCGTCAAAAGATCAATCCAAGCATCTCGAAGAAGCGAACAATTACATCAAAGGCCTCGTCAAATGCAGTACTAGCTGTTATATTCCCAATATAAAAAAATCCTCTTATAAACAAGGAAAGTAATTTTGTTGAAAAATTTAATTTTGGCAATCGATGCGTCTCGAAGACGGGAACAAATATATTATATAAATTACAGTTGTATTTCCAATATTAAAAAATTATCAAAAAAATAATCAACATATACTTTTAATTTATAAATTGGTATAGCTAGATCGTAAGAGGTTATAGAATGTTCGTCAATAGGTCAATCGACGTGTCTCAAAGGTGCAAACAAACATGTCAGATACAGTACAGTAGTACTCCTAAAATGAACAAAGTTTTTCTCATATAAACAGAATACACCAATTTGTTTTGAACTTCATAAATCGGTACTGGTCGGTCATAAAAGATTCGCCAATAGTTCAATCGATGTGTCTTACAGGCGCGGAAAAATACGCTAGATATCGTGTTGTATTCTGAATATCAAAAAACTTTTTCTTATATAAACAAGGTAAAATTTTTCGTTTTAAATCTCTAAACGCAAGAAAAAACTACTTCTAAATGGCCGATCTATAGCTCAAAATCCTATCAGACCCGGATATCAATCGGAGCTGCACTTCATCCAAATTTCATGATCGTAGCTCTTTTACTTTTCGAGATATGATGAACAGAAAAAAGTTACACACACATACAGATGGATATTTGAAAAAAATATGTTCGAGCTCCTGGGGTAGAATTATATCAAAATATGTCAAAAAAGTATATTTGAAAATTAAGATCATTACAAGCCTCCCTCAAGCAATAATTATTTAAATTTCAGTATTGATAGTTGCTTTGAGTAGCATTAAGGCTGAATAAATAACAACAAAGGACCCCGCACCAAATACATGGTAAAAAAGATCCCGGTGGAATTTTCTAAGTTTGTGATATTTTTTAGTTTATGCTCTTCTGATCAAAAAACCTTATGGCAAAAACTCAAATTATGGACAGTTTTTGCGCTACGGCGATTTAAAAGTCAGATTTGGGTACATATTTTTACCTGTGGAGTGGAATATATCACAAACGTTTTTCCACCCTTTGCATTGCTTTCGTGTAAGTTTGTGCAGAAAAAGAATTGCACGGACGAAAAATGCGATGTTATCGCGTTGGAAGTGATAAGCCCTAAGCGTGCTAAGCGCTTGGGCAACGTACAAAGCGTTCATATAATTGCATGTTATCGAGCTTCAAACGCGAAATTCGATTTCTATTAGCTACAGGCGTTTTATTGTCTGAATCGGTGACACAAATAGCTAATTCACAAACGCATGACGAGCGCTACTTGCCATCAAAGATTGCATCCCAAGTTTGTCGCAAAGCGCTCAAGTTGAATGGCCAGACAAAAGAATCGATTCCCAGCGTTGCAATTTGGCACTGATCAACCAGTTTATGACAAGCACTCTAAACTGCCTTGTACAGAATTCTCCTTTCGTACAAACGCTTCCATCCTATCTACAACGCTAAGCGTTTAAAAAAATCACTCAGACAACATAATAAACTCCCAGCAAAGCTTCTCGGCTTTAATTCGCCAGTTTTAGTCAAGCAGTCTAAAACATTTTATAAGGAATGCTTATCTCGTTCCAACGCTCCGACTTTAACTCCAACGCTAAGCGGTCATGAAAGCATCCAGACAACAAAATAAACTCCCAGCGTTGCTGTTTGGCTCGGATTATCCATTTTAAGACAAGTAGTCTAAAACACCTTATAAGGAATACGTATCTCGTTCCAACGCTCCGACTTTAACTCGAACGCTAAGCGTTTAATAAATCACCCAGACAACAAAATCAACTCCCAGCGTTGCAATTTGGCACTGATCAACCAGTTTATGTCAAGCACTCTACAGTACCTTTTACAGCATTCTCCTTTCGTGCCAACGCTTTCATCCTACATTAAACGCTAAGCGTTTAAGAGTCCCTCATCAAGCTCGCCAGCAACCACCCCAGGTGGTATTTATTTATGATTACGAAAACAGCACCGCTAGCGGTTGGTTTTCTGATCCACGTACATACTTACCTTTTAAGGTTAGCGTTGGAGTTAAAGTCGGAGCGTTGGAACGAGATAAGTATTCCTTATAAGGTGTTTTAGACTACTTGCTTAAAAATGGCTAATCCGAGCCAAACAGCAACGCTGGGTGTTTATTTTGTTGTCTGGATGCTTTCTGAAACGCTTAGCGTTGGAGTTAAGGTCGGAGCGTTGGAACGAGATAAGTATTCCTTATAAGGTGTTTTAGACTATTTGCCTTAAAATGGCTAATCCGAGCCAAACAGCAACGCTGGGAGTTTATTTTGTTGTCTGGATGCTTTCTGAAACGCTTAGCGTTCAAGTTAAGGGCGGAGCGTTGGAACGAGATAAGTATTCCTTATAAGGTGTTTTAGACTATTTGCCTTAAAATGGCTAATCGGAGCCAAACAGCAACGCTGGGAGTTTATTTTGTTGTCTGGATACTTTCTGAAACGCTTAGCGTTGGATTTAAAGTCGGAGCGTTGGAACGAGATAAGTATTCCTTATAAGGAGTTTTAGACTACTTGCCTCAAAATGGCTAGTCCGAGCCAAACAGCAACGCTGTTAGTTTATTTTGTTGTCTGGATGCTTTCTGAAATGCTTAGCGTTGGAGATAAGGTCGGAGCGTTGGAACGAGATAAGTATTCCTTATAAGATGTTTTAAAGTACTTGCCTTGAAATGGCTAATCCGAGGCAAACAACAACGCTGGAAGTTTATTTTGTTGTCTGGATACTTTCTGAAACGCTTAGCGTTGGATTTAAAGTCGGAGCGTTGAAACGAGATAAGCATTCCTCATAAGGTGTTATAGACTACTTGCCTCAAAATGGCTAATCCGAGCCAAACAGCAACACTGGGAGTTTATTTTGTTGTCTGGATGCTTTCTGAAACGCTTAGCGTTGGAGTTAAGGTCGGAGCGTTGGAACGAGATAAGTATTCCTTATAAGGTGTTTTAAAGTACTTGCCTTAAAATGGCTAATCCGAGCCAAACAGCAACGCTGGGAGTTTATTTTGTTGTCTGGATACTTTATGAAACGCTTAGCGTTGGATTTAATGTCGGAGCGTTGGAACGAGATAAGCATTCCTTATAAAGTTTTTTAAACTGCTTGACTTAAACTGGCGAATCAAAGCTGAGCAGTAACGCTGGGAGTTTGATATGATGTCTGAGTGATTTTCTTAAACGCTTTGCGTTGTAGGTAGGATGGAAGCGTTGGTACGAAAGGAGAATTCTGTAAATCTTAGTTTAGAGTGCTTGTCATAAACTGGTTGATCAGTGCCAAATTGCAACGCTGGGAATCGATTCTTTTGTCTGGCCATTCAACTTTTAAGCGCTTTGCGACAAACTTGGGATGCAATCTTTTAATGGCAAGTAGCGCTCGTCATGCGTTTGTGAACTAGCTATTTGTGTCACCGATTCAGACAATAAAACGCCTGTTGATAATAGAAATCGAATTTCGCGTTTGAAGCTCGATAACATGTAATTATATGAACGTTTTGTACGTTGCCCAAGCGCTTAGCGCATTGCCCGTACGCTTAGCGCTTATCACTTCCAACGCGATTACATCGCATTGTTCGTCCGTGCAATTCTTTTTCTGCACAAACTTACACGAAAGCAATGCAAAGGGCGGAAAAAAGTCTGTGATATATTCCACTCCACAGGTAAAAATATGTACCCAAATCTGACTTTTAAATCCGCCGTAGCGCAAAAACTGTCCTTAATTTGAGTTTTCGCCATAAGGATTTTTGATCAGGAGAGCATAAGCTAAAAATATCACAAACTTAGAAAATTCCACCGGTTACTTTTTTACCATGTATTTGGTGCTGGGTCCTTTATCAAGATATCATGCATTTTGTCTCAATTCTAATCATTTGATTATGTTTACTGTAATTTTTACTCTGTTTAATAGTTATAATATTTTAATTCCCCTTCACTTCTATGAAGGTAAAAAGAAAATGAATTGCACTTTGCAATTTTTGCCTTATACGTCTATGATTTTGTATTCAAAATCGTGAGAAACCTAACAGGGATAGGAAGACAAGTAGGAACAGATTATGAGCCTATATAAAGAACACGTCTTATTATGTCGCCTTCCCATAATCACACTAAATTTGTTCCTTCACCTCAACTCTAAATTTATAAAGGCGTAAAGGACATCTTTCACAGTTTTTGTACCTTCAGCACTCATAGAAAAAGCACCCTAGTGCTCAATTCAACACTCCGCCTCTTTCCCATGTATACAAATTTGCTCTTTTGGCCACATAACCCAGATTTCAATGGTGCGGGTGACCGCAACCCGTTATATGCATTTTCCCGTGGCCATCGAGGGATGAATGCCTGATGCTCACGCCATTTGCATCTGCTCACCAACGCACAAGCTGATGTCCTAACGGTGCTTGGATCTGCACGGTGGATTGGCAAATCTCCCGTGATTTTCTCGCCGAAACGTCTCAATTTTTGGCGGTGTCAAGCACAGCTTCCGAGGATCAGTGATTTCGGCGACCATCACTCCTCATGCATGTCACACGCCTATATACTGATTTACACACGGCTACACAAAAGGTCCTCAAAAGCGCCGTTACGTCGTTTCTCTTGTTGGGGTTGAAACTCGGCTTGGCACAATCTGAGCACCTTCAAATTGAGATACATACATAGCTGCTGACAGTCATTCTCTTCACTAGTTTGTATGATGTATTTTTATTTTTAATACATATTATACCAACATATATTCACGAAAAAGACTTTTTGGAAAAAGCGCTGTTTCTTATTCAATTCATATTAAAAAAATACATATTGAAAAAAATGTTACCTATATACTACTATATTTTAAGGGGTACCCAATTGGAAACATGTTGATTTTCATCACTTGTATAGCTTACACATTTCAAAATATCAAAAGTCTTAAATGGTGCACAGACGAAACGTAATTTTTCAGCAACGTTACACATTCGCACTTCGATCTGCATGACATCAATAAAAAAGTTTATTTTTATTGTTTCTCAAATCAACCTCACTTCATCTTATTCTTGCTGCAAACTTTCCTTGGTAAAAAATGAATTGTCGATTTTTTTAGATTAAACCAAATTTACCCTAAATCGTGAAAAATTATATAACTTTAGTTTGTAAGTAAAAAACTTAAGTGCATTACTTAGCAGCTGAAAGATTACAACAATGAGGTATTGAAATTTATTTGAAAATTATTCAATTATTCAAAGATACTTTTACGTTAGTAATAGATAAGGCGAACACCCATAAATATATATATATATATATATATATATATTGAGTTACACTACAAATGTGAGGGACATTGAGGTTAAAACTTTTAAAGTTCCAGATCTTTTCCCGTAATCATAGTTTCTCTTGCAATTTCAATTCTCGAAATTTCAGTAAGAACGGTCTCATATGTTTCTTTTCTTAATTAATAGATTAATATGAATCACTTACAATAATTATTTTTTGACACCATTTTTTTTTACAAATTTTGACATGAACTTAAACTTTTTTTATTCAGTTTCAAATAATTGATGTAATTATTAATATTTGTCCATGCCCAGAATGTTATGAAGAGTGTAATGTGAAATCATACATAATCGAACCACTGTCGAATATCGAGTACCATGAAATTCGATATTCAACAGTTTAGCGTAGAATATAATTTGCAACTTAAAATATTCAGAACTCATTGTCAGTATGTTCCGCATTTCGTCTTATAATCTACGAGATCAAAAAAATGAAACAATAAACATAAAAAAATGTACATCTACCAGACAGTATTACGTGAAATTGAAGTACACATAGTAATGAAATAAATGGACTAAGTGACCTATGTCGTTTTCTAATCGCTTCGGGGAAACTTTGTCGATCTGAATACATGATTATCGCTGCATACCTAGGATTTACTTTCAGAAATATTAGATCATTTGGAAACTAATTCTAATAATGGCTGTTGTGCTTTTAATCACGTCCGCCAATATTATTAATGATGTAAATTTTCAGAGAATGATCATCTATATTCTATTATAATTTTATGCAAAGTTGTTAACACAAAATTCTTATTTTCATGAATATACGAACAAAAAGAATGCAAATTGAAAATATAAGCAACATTAATAGCGGACCCACTAGGGTAAAAAAATGCCTTCCGGACAACTCAAATTCAATTTTTACTATTTTCAGACCGCACAATTCCTATCCAATTTGCAAGCTTTTTTCTAAATTTAAACATGAAATTGTCATAATTTCGCATCGTTAATACAGATTTCTAACAAATTTTCGCTACAATTTTTATATTTAGCATACAAAAAAAAATGAATTTGTATTTGCAAGATTGCCATTTAGCCTACAATTTTCTGATTTAGCCAAATATGGTCGGATGCGAAGCAACGTATTAGTTAAATACAATTTTTTTCAAGATTATTATAAACAAATTAGTGGCGATAGTATTTAAATACTTTGGATCTGTATTTTTATAGCGATTGGTAGTGAAATAGCTTTGAATTGAAATTAGAAGGAGCTAAGGATAAGTTCTTAATTTTTCATACAAATGTTATAAACAAATACGATATTAAGCCTTTTTTTTAAAACTTTTTTGATTTTTTCAGTAGAATCAACTACAACTATGACACCGATAACGTTTTGCTCTTCTAACTTGTACTTAGACAACAATTGTATATTGTTCGAACAATTTCAATAAACAAATGCATTATGTGGCCATTTTTTAGTAGATAAGTGTCTTCTTTAGTAAAATCAACTGCTGATACATTCTCAATACCCGTTGTTGTGATACTTTACAGTTAGACAACAATCATGTATTATTTATACAAATTTAATCAATAAATGAATGATTTTGACATTTTTTCATAGATAAGATTCATTTTTGCATAGTCCTCTATAAATAGCACACATATGGGGCATTATTTCTGAAGTGACCCCACACTTAAAAAACCAAAGTTCTACGATCGCGGACTTGAACTTTGACAAAGTGTAGTCCTACTGTGTTAAATGACAGTTTATGGAAAGAAATTTGTCAATGGAACAAACATTGATCGTGAGAGCAGACATGACATTTTTTTTCTGATTTCAATGATTTGTGACCCTTTTAATATCGCAATACTCATATGTTA
Source organism: Andricus coriarius (assembly GCA_932066315.1). Taxonomy (NCBI): domain Eukaryota; kingdom Metazoa; phylum Arthropoda; class Insecta; order Hymenoptera; family Cynipidae; genus Andricus; species Andricus coriarius. The sequence continues at coordinate 11,970 of CAKNWT010247745.1, forward strand.
TATACTACAATTTTAATAGGAATTTTCATCACGCCCTCTTTTCATTAACAATAAGAATTTTTCAAACAATAAATATTTTACCTTCAATAATCAAGTTCAATAATAAATTAAACTTTTTTCGAATTCTGAACATTTTTTTTTTCTTTTTAGGCTTAAAAGAAAAATTAGCTTTTTCCTTTAAGAATCTCAATGTTAAGAAGTTTGCCGACAAGTGTTTAATCATAGAGTGGGGAAAATATTATAGATTAGTCAGAAAGTGTAAAATACAAATCTACGCGGATCAACTTTTCTAGGCATGACAATAGTTATGCATTCAATTTAGTCCTAACTTTAGGTTACTCACTATTGTTATCGGTACTATCAATTTACGCGTTCACGCGTAATACGATCGAACTCCGAACATTATTGATATTCATTTCCCAGTAAAATTGCATCGAATGGAAGTTTGCAAGTAACCATATTACGATATTCGGGGAAAACACAGTAATAAATAAGGATTTAGGAAATGGGCCATTAGCATCTCGTCTTTCTAGCTGGGAAAAAGGGCTTCAGGATTTGGGTAAATAAGTTGAAACGCGTGCCATATGTCAGCCATCCTCTCTGAACAAAAGGGCCAGATGAAAAAGTAAAGAAAGATGATCATCAGTATCACGACACGTGACATAGGTCGAAATCTATAATATATCTACTAAATCTAAATTCTAATCCCTTTCCGAAGTTTCGAAATTCTAACCACTTTTCCAAAAGGGTTTAAATTTCCGCAAATTCCAATGTATAGTTCTGCACTTGCAACGCTTTCGCCATTGTATAATTTATGGGGTCTTTACGTAAATTCGCCAGTCAGTGAGTGAACGGGTTGAGGCAAGTCAAAGCCATAAATCTGTACCAGTGCGAGAAACAATGAGATTTTGAAATATTACAGAAGACTCAGGGCCTAAAGGGTTAAAGCGAACGCTCGCATTACCGGAATACCCTGTTGGGCTTCCGCTTTTCTCGACGGGACTGACTGGGTTACGACTTTCGACTGTTGCCTATCACAACATTCAGAGAGATAAAAGGGCGGTCCTATGTTCTGTTTAAATCTATGCAAAATCGGTAGGGACTTAGTGGGCCAGGCGGTAACTGGATTTTAGGAAGGCTTACTACTAGAGTTATTAGACACGACCCTACCGGATTAATTCAACGGGATTCTTTTGTACCGGCTTACAGCTCTTCAACACGACGAATTTTCCTTTTGTTATTGCATAATAAAAGCTTTCTCGAAATTCTACTAATAGCGATTGTACATTAATAATTGATTTCTCAGAATTCTGAGTCAAGTGCTTCTTTTATCTCTAACTTCTTTTATTTGCAAATGTATTTAGGAGAGACCACCCTACCCTACACCTACATCATAGTCATAATTTTCATAGCATGCGTTTAACTGCGTCAATTTGCAACAAAAAGGAAAGACTTTCATTTTTAAGTGTTGCCTGTATAATCGCTTCTGGTATTCTATTATAAATACTTGTATATCATTAAGCTATTTCCCTTTCGGCGAGCCTCTAGGGGTAAGCGTGACACTACCCGATTCGGATAGTGTTTTTTTAGGTGGATTTGTAAGTAAATGGGCTCACCACACCCACGACCGCCAACAGCAACGCAGTAGTATCAGACGGTCACCCATCCAAATACTAACCGCGCCCAACACTGCTTAACTTCAGTGATCTAACGGGAATAATTATCATGAGTTTAATAATTTGATATAAAATCAGTTTATTACTCATAAACATTTAAAACTATAATTATTTTTCAACAAAATCAGAACAGCTAATATTTTTAACCTTTCTCACATCTGATATTTTCTGAGGTTGTTATGAGTTGATACGAGGCAACATCTATCTACAGTAACTTATGACGGCAGACAAACGCGAATTTCGACAAAAAGGTCCAAACCACTCGCCAGACTCTTAAACTTTTAGGCCTCAATTTCGGTTCTTCGCAAATACTCAAAATTTACATTTTTTCTGGTTTATTTAATAAGAAAACCTTGAATTTAAAAACTTTGCAAATAAAAAAACGAACAAAAAAGCATAACCTGCATATTGGAAGAACTGCAACCATGCAAAGTTCGTTGAACTATTTTAGAAGAAGTATTTCATTTACAAAAAATGTACTTTCCTAAGAGATCAGTTATATATTTTTATGTAATAATTATTTACTTTTACATGTTCGTAACCTCTTATATCCATATGAGCCATGACCATCATGATTATGATGATCATGACTAATTGAGGTTCAGTGCGGCCAATCATGCTAGCGAAATTCGACAATTATTATTTACTAATGGTTATATCTGCTGTTAGAAAATGAAATATCAAATAAAAAGTCCAGAAATATTGATAAGTAATAAAAATAATATAAATAAATAATAATAAAATATTGATAAGTAATAAAAATAAAAACTTTTTGCGATATAAATATGGATTATTAAACTTCAAGTTTCGACTCTAATGTAAAAACATGCCCAAGAAAAATTTAATTTAGATGAAAAGCATGAATAAAAAAAAACATGAGATTTTGTTTTTCACACTAAAAATTAATTGTTTGCTCTTACACAATAAATAATGTATACACTCTTGGCTGATTTTCTAGTTAATTAAGATTATTTACTTTTAACCATTATCATGTTCAAAATGATACCGAAATCAATATCATTTTGATATGCAACAAAAATGATACCGAAATCAAGAGCATTTTTATCGGCCGCATTGAAGGATCCACTTTTGAGATCACAGTGATCTGATTCGGGATCATGTATCAGATGATGGCCGCCGTTCTTGGAGTACTTACCCTCATATGCGAGCTTTTTATGGTTTCTGATCGTGCAGTGTACTTGAAAAATTAAAATATTAACAAAACCTGATATTAGAATATATCACCTGTTAAGTCTAGTTGTCACTTGCATGCGATTAGCTACAACTTTTAGGTTATGTCGTTATGACATCGGCACCAATAATTGGCGGCCATGTTGTTCAGCCTGACGAATGAAACTAAAAGCAGATCAAAATGATCCAAATAGACAGATAAATGATCTCGAGAGTAAAATGATCGTTGGAGCCAAATGCTCTGCAACAAAAGCAGGGTAGTTTTCCCTGCTTTATACATTAAATAGATACGGAGGACGTAAGAGATTTCAAGAGTGCCACAAGAATCAATTGTTTTTTTGTACATTTGGTCTGCCATATCACCAACAATATCATATAGGATTTAACATGTTGAATTTTGGAATTCTGATTTCATAATCGGATTTAGTTACTTAACAAATCTGCAGGATATTAAGTTTCACGAAAATAGAAAAGGCATTGAATACAAAGTTTTAAAATAATTTCGGCGAACCTGGCCGCACACGGCCCAACAATTGTTTTCACAAATTATATCGTATGATACTTTAGACATGTGTTGAAAGCGATTAACATACAACGAAGTGTATCAAATTTTATGAATTTATACATGCTATATAAAACTTAAAATATTTATAGTTAATAATATTGTTAGACTTAAAAAATTCTATTATCTTGGTCTATCGGAATTTCAATAAGTACACAGGGTATGTAATATGTAATATAAAGGAGTCAAATTTACATTTTAAACAATCAGAATTTTAATAGTACATCAGCGATAAGTTTTGCATTTTATCTGGCAGGACCGTCTGACGCAGCAAAGAGACATTAGAAGATTATTTCTGGGTTCATTCTACTGAAACCATGAAATTTCTGTCACTGTCATGTGATCAACCAAATTAGGCTTTTGTTTTAATTGGTATTCATTTATTGCTTGTTTAAATAATAAAAAACTGTTTCCTATCAAAGATTTATGACAGTACTTATTATTTAACCATGAGAAAGATTTTTTTAAGTTGATTTTATGGACAAAAAACGAAATTTTCAAACTGAAAACTGAAAATGTTATGCATTTGTGGATTCTAATTATTTAATAATAAACCATTGTTGCACAACGGAATAATTCAACTATAATCAAGGTTTCTTCAAACGATTCTACAAAAAACAAGTAATTTTCTGTGATGAAAACTAAATATATTATCCATTTGTTTATTATCACATAAGCGTAAGCCGTAAGCAAGATATTTTTAGTTGATAATATGGAAAAAATGAAATCTTTGCAATAAAAACTAGTACAAAAGAAAAGAATGATGTTAATTAAACATTGGCCAAAATAGGCATTTGTTTATGACATTTTTCAAAACAATCACTAAATATTACTTGGCTCTATGCAATTTCCAATTAAACCTTATTATATCTGCATTCCCTCCAAAAGTATATGTCAGATGCAAGACACAATAGCTAACTGTGAATAATAATGCTCGAAAAAGCAACTTTTTATCAGTAAATTCTTAATGACAAAATGTATTTTTTAATTATTCTAATACCACTGAAAGTTGTATTTAGGGAGTTCCTCCACTATAATTCTGACTATTTTCGAATTAATATACACAAAATGATGCTCTTGTACAACATTTTTATTTGTTTTATTTTTGTGATAAACAAAAAAATGTTAAACCCTTTTTTTAAAAATCGACAAAATTATAATTAGCTTTCACTCAAAAAAAACTTTAAATCGGATCAAAATTATAAGGCCCTTTTTTCTTCCAAAGTGCGACGAAAAGAAATAATTTAAAAATATAGTTATATAAATAATATAAATTTATCAAAGTAGCACACCATAAATTCCATAGTAAGTTTCCGAAGCTAATAAATTTTTTTCTTTCAGGTAAGTAAAAGTTTCCTCCAGGCTCAAGAAAAGCCTGGCCCTGTGGCCTATTGCCCTATTCTATTGTATTTCTAGTGAGAAAAAGTGAATAACATTGTCCGTTTATTACACAGATTTGCAATTTTGTTTCAAATATACACCGACTTTGAGCAACCATCGGTAAATTCAGCGATTTTTTTATTGCTGATATAAAAGACGACGACAGAGAGGTCTTAAAGTGTCTCCAAAGGAATAATCCTATGCCATAAAAACTAGAAATACAAAAAGGAGTTTACAATATTTTCTTGAAGAGTTTAACCTGGCTGGAACCCACAAAAAAAGAGGAAAAACCCACTTACTTCCTTTATTGGATTACTTAACTACTGCTATAAATTATATCCTTGTTTCGAAGCTTCTGTATTTTGCTTTTAAAGCAACTAATTTTTTTAAGAAATTCATTCGGTCTTCTAAGTTTAATCAAGAATAATATTCCAAATAACTTTCTTTGAGAAAAATGTAGCAAAGTAAGACACTCGTGTCATTTTTATATTTCTTATCAATCGCATAATGGTCGGGGCTTTACAATTTATTGTAATTTATTCTTTTTTATTTTAGAAAAAGGTACGTTTCTTGATAAAATTCTTTACAGCCAATCACAAAATTGTATAACGTTACAAGATATAAATGCACGAAAAAATGTTTAGTTCGAACAGAAAAGTACTGAAAAACCCAATCAATAAAACAAAAATATATCTGAATAAACTAATTTTTGGTATGAAACAGCAAACTGTAACCTCGATTCAAGGATTTTCATGCATTGCATATATTTGAATTAACTATGTGATGTCATGAGTTTCAGTTATCGTACAAAATCAAAACTTAACGTACACATTTTTGGTTAGTAAGAAAAACGGAGAAATGAAATAAGTTTTAGCCCTAAAGTTTTAAAAAATTTTAAAAGTAGTTCTGCTAATAATTTCCCACTCATTTCAGTTTTTAAATAGGCCGTTATACTCCGTTTAATTGTAAGTTTAACTGTTAAATCAATTATAAATTTCAAATTTCTTGAAAAAAAAATCATAGATCATTAGTGCTATATTTAAAGTTCAAAAATTCTTAATTCAGCTATATGATATATTTACTTTAACGAGGAATATATGAGACATATATATGTGATTCATTAATAATAATACTTACAATAAATTCTGCTGCAAATTCCGGTGCAAATGCAGAATAGGGGCGTCACCTCTGTTTTGGCAGGACATTTATTTTCGATAAACTATTAAAATCTTTAATTGGACGATAAATGAAGCGATTTGACGAGGCAAAAGTTAAAAATTGTTGTTACTTTTGTTATTACGATGTCTTAAATATGGGTCTGTCATGACATCGGAATGAGCATATTTAACTCACCGTTTAGGTGCTTTTAAACATCCGTACGGCCAGAAACACTGTAAATAATTAATTAAAACCCCTTTGACCAGTCACAAAAATAATGCTGTTTACAGCCCTACCCCTTTCCAACGTCTCGTGAGGATGGGAAGGCACCCCTTTAACTGGTCACAAAAATAATGTTAATAATCTCTATCATAATATGATCATTCCGATATCGTGACAGATCCATATTTAAGACATCGTAGGAACAAAAGTAACAATAATCTTAAATTTTTGCCGTGTCAAATCACTTCATTTATTGTTCAATTAAAGATTCTAATAGTTTGTTGCCGGGAAAAGAAATGTTTCAGCCAAAATAGGGGTGACGCCCCTATTCTGCAATCTACCCCAAATCCCTGCTTTAACCAGTTAACCAATATCGTTGGTTCGTTTCTAACAATATTTGCAGCTGAATCAAAGATAAATATCGCTGATTTATGTATATGCATTTTTTTCCGTGTGGACAGTAGGTAATTTAATATTACAATAGAAGTCCGATAAATTTCGCACTTTGGGGCTGTGTAGGGGCGCGAAATTTCAGGAATGGGAAACTTAGCGAATGCCCCTTCCAGCAGGTAGAGGTTATTCATGTGCGCATTTGCACGAGCACTCGCGAATTCAGCGCGCGCATGCTCGTGTCATTGCATGTGGATAAGTGGGAGCATCAAATTAGTGTGCGTGAACGTACATGGAATGAAGTCATGAGAGGAATTGAAACTTATCGAACTGCGACATGTCTGACTTCTACTGTAGCGTTATATGAAACTAATAAAATAGACGTAACAATTGCGAATAAATTCTCGCAAAATATATCAAATATAAATCAAAATATTTGAAATTGCTAAAAATGATATTTCGTGTCAGTTTTTTACAAACAACTTTTAATTTATATTTCTTGAAGTACAATCTTTTTTGAGAATGTTCCAGATTTATTTCTGAGTATCTGTGGAAACCTATATTTTCAATATCTACGCATCAATTTGCTGTCATAAAGTAAATTATTAACCTTTTCCAGTATGAAATTAAATAAGATCTCATGTAGTAACAAATGTAAAAAAAACTTGATAAGTAAATATTATAGTGAAAAATCGTCTGTCAAAAAAATGTAAAATGCTTTATAATTAGGAAATGTCTACACGCATACCGAAAAAATCTGGCTATTTGTAGCGAAATTTCGGTACAAATAGTCCCTTTTTTAGCTCTATTTGTACCGAAAAATCTGCTATTTGTACTGAAATTATGGCCTCCTTATCCACGGCATTATAATTATTGTACATTTAATGAAAAAAATCGAGAACTTTTTATCTTCAATTTTGTAAAAGTTATTATGTTTTTGATTTTTTAGTAACATCTAATACGATTAAATATCCTTGTTGGTTCAAAAACTGAAAGTTAAAAATGTTTCAAAATTGATTTCGTTCTGTCTTTTTTAGAAGTAAATAAACAAAGTTTATTCTAAAACAGAAAGCTAAAGATTTAATTAACTACAAAAAAATTGTATCTGTGTAACTTTTTGAATTTCATAATTATATGGTATCAAATGATCGACATTCTAGTACTCTAGTGTTAGTCCTTTATTCCAGGAATGAGGGATGTTCTTTGAAAATAAGCATTGATGGACGCGTGCCACCCCCTCCACTTTGATCAGTCAATGCATCCCTTCTATTTTCTGAAGAAACTCCTCCTACCCTCTTTAAAGGTTGTGGAATATATGGGCAAAAGCCCTCCCCGCTCTCAGCTCTAAGCGATTTTTCCTCGAATGAAGTAGTTGGTTTAGAAAAATAGAAACTTATCCCCAATAAGTACTTTGTGAGTTCAGTAGCTCAGGTCCGAAACTCTCGATCTCCTAAGGCTCCTCAGGAGTAAGGGTCAGTTTCTCAAAGTCTCTCGTGGGCGAAGCATCGTGAATTTGTGTTGTTCTTGTGTCTTCAGTGTTTCGTGGACTTTACTATTAGGTAAGAATAGTGCTTACTGCTATGATAGTTTATTCAATATTTTTATCCTTGACGCTATTTAACATCTAGAAATTCTCAAATTAAAAAATTGTTCTGGAATTAATATTGATGTGTGTCAACTTTAAAGGAAATACTCCACTTTTTTCTGAGCAAATACGTACTTTTTAAGAAGTGAGAATAAATAGAAAAGTTATGCAGCTGGGCAAGAATTAAAATACATTTTTAATCATTAAGGTAATATAATTCACATTAGAGAATCAATAAAACAATTGGAAAGTGTTTTTCAACTTTTAGTTTGGATTTCTGAGGCTGGAGAACTTATAGCGAACTTTGGCCTTTGCTTTTCAACCTCCGTCACTTTTATAATGTTTTGATTACTTAAATATTGAAAAGTTTATTGAATATAAAACGTTTGAGATTTGGAGGTCGAAAAACAAAACTTTATTCCGATGATGTAATAAACATAAAATGTTTGTTGACATTTCGATTGAAGATGCAAGTCCTCAATGGATCTGTCCTGAAAAACAAAACAGAAACAAATTTCACCAAAGTTGAAACTTATAAAACTTGTTTTTAAATATAATATATTGATTCGTAAGCCCAACAGTCTATGACCAAATAATTTCATTCAATCTACAATAATAAAATACCATATAATCATGAACATGGCATTTTTAAGTGAACAATAAGTAATCAGAATTTTTATATTTAATTAGATTTTCTTTGATTTGGCCTCACTATCTTCCGTTTCTTATAAACTTGCAATTTAAGTTTTTTATAATTATACGTAATACACTTTGATCAACAATTTAATAATTCAATGTCTAAAAATGTTTAGTTACTTGTAAAATTCTGTAAAACTGTCCAAATGTAGCATCTAATAAAATCTTTTACGATTTTTTAAAACCTGTCTACTAAACCGATACATTTTGCCGAACAATTTTACAGCAAAGTTTTACAAGTAATTACACATTTCTACATAAAATTAACATTTTCAAACTGTTGTAATTTATTTAAATTAATTGTATTTTATTGTCAAAATATATTTTCATGTGAGTTGATCTATTTCCATACTTTTTTATATCATAACATTATGTGCCAGATATTTTGGTTATCGATTGCAACTCCATTTTCTTTAATATATTATAAAAAGGGATGGTCATTTGAATTTAAAATGATTAATTTCAAATATGACATATTTTTAAATTCTTGAATAAGTTCCATTTTGCAGCAATTTGCGGAGGCAATTAGTAATATATATATATATATATAGAATCCATTTTTCCAAGAAGTGGATAAAACCCACCACTAATACCTTTGCCAAAGTTGTAAAATCGTTTCCATTCCATTATGTAACCCCTGGGTTTCGTAAAATTGGACCAAACGAATTGGTATGCGCAATTTAACTCAAACTGACCTAGTTTTGGATTTTATTATCCTACCAGGGGTCCTGAAAAGTAATTATCCTCTCCTGAAGAAGATGTCTTTCCTGAAAAAAGGTTGGGGTTGGATTATCAAGGTTTTAGTTACCTAGCAATTCCTATGTTTCATTTTGTTAGTTTAAGGGGTGCGATGACGTTTTGCACTTCAAATAAATAACTTCAGAACAATTCGTAAGAAAATTTCTATCAAAAGATTTTCTTAATAAATAACTTTTTTTACAGGTATTCTTAAATTGAAGAAATGAATTCTTATGGGTCTTTGACGATGGACAATCTCCGAGTATTGGATTTTACCTCTTCGAAAGTCGATCCTGAGCATGAAAAGGTGGGTCTTTGAACATATATAATATCAGTTTGATGAAATTAAAATATGATCTTATTTTATAAACAAATAATATTTTATATTTTCAGGCGGAACATCCGGTGCTTGACCTATCCTGTAAAAAGCCTTCGATAACGACGAATTTTCCTCCAGTTCATCATGAAACTTTTTCAAATTCGTCCAATTGTTCTAACTCGAATTACAACTCTAATTACAACTCTTCCAACGAAGAACAATCTCAAGCAACAAACCTATCTCCCAGTTCTGACAGAAAAGGAAGTCCATTTGAAGTACGAACCTTCATGGTGACACCACCTTCAGAACCAGAGTCTCCAAAGAGACCTAAGTACGAACCAGTTTACACTCCAATCAACGTACCTTCTCTCGATCATTTGGGGCATAGAACATATCCACCACTGCCAATGAATCTTCCGCATTCGGTTGTACCGTCAGGGCTGCCACCTTTGATAGTTCAACATAATAATAATAATAACAATATTAATGCTGGAACTCAGATCCAAATGCCAAACGCCACCTCGACGACTCAGGATCTTCCTCCAACATCGACTTACTCTGATTGCAATAAAAATGCACCTAGACCTTTTAAGGCGTATCCCAAAGACCCACTTTCTTTGAGTGTAGTTCCAGAATTGATTTACGATCAGAATTCTAATGAGGCCTATTCGGAATTTAGAAGAAAGATGCTGGATTCGGTGAGAAGGACATCTGAGGGAACGAATATTAAAATGCGAAGGTAAAAATATATTTTATTTATATAATGTGTATTGTGTATGTTAATGGGCGAGTATGTACGTCATAGATATCAGTTTTTGTACTTTTTTTTTTGTGAAATTATATTACTAGCAAATTTTGAACAGCAAAGAATTTTTCATAATTTTAAAAATTACGGAAATTGTGCTATGTTGAATTTTTGGCATTAGATTTTTGTTTTATTCATCGATATTTCTCAAGGGGTACATCCCATTTTAATGAAACTTAGAGGTATTGCAGGTAGAATTATGTGGTTTAAAATTATAAGACAGAAAAAAAATTTCAGCATTTTGAGTCAAGAAAAGTGAACAAAATTTTGATTTTAATTTGACTAATATGGCGATCGAAACTTTCGATCATGTAATATTACATTTTAAAGAACGTGAAATCGATGTTCCCGGAATAGTATTAATTAGTCCTTCCGATTAATTATGAACTGTCACTGAGAATTTAGTATTCCTCAATTTTTTCGTATTCTTGAATTATAGTGCGAAGATTCCTCGCAATTTTACATTGTTAGTAGGAATAATACAGGATTACTTATAATTAGAATCGGGGCGCGATTTGTTAACTATCCGAGGTGTACCTAGCTTCTACAATCACTTTGTAATCACTTGCAACCATAGACTTTTTAATCATAATTTGACATCCGCTCGAACCATTAAGGATGCCGTGTCCGATTTTTACCTTATATGACCTAGTTTTTTTCAAAAAAAACCTATTTTCACACGTAATGAAATATCGAGTTTATTATTTAAGAATTTAAATAAAAGGCGCTAATAACGGTTTATTTGCGGTCTTAAATGTTTATAATTTTAAACGTATAAATAAAAATATTTCTATATTATTATTATAATAAATATAGCAGGTTTTAAATATTGAATTTTCATTGACAGAATATCCAAAAGCCCTGGCTTGCCAACCAGCACTTTCGATGAAAAAGATTCAGCTTACTGGGAAAGAAGAAGAAAAAATAACGAAGCTGCCAAACGTTCCCGAGATGCAAGGAGAGCAAAAGAGGACGAAATTGCCATAAGAGCTGCTTTTCTTGAACAAGAAAATATGAAGCTCAAGTATGAGCTTGTTGCACTCAGAAATGAAACTGCCAAGCTCAGGTGTATGATATATTCGAATTAGAGCACATTTTTCACCGTCCTTATAAAATTTACTCTAAATAGTCGATTTAAAAAAATCATGGTTCTAAATTATTTTTTCATACTGTTTGAGATAATTAGTATTGAGAATTTAGCTCATAGAGAAAAAGAAACGAACTAGCCAATTTGTGAATTGAAGTGCTAGATCCATAACGTGAGGATTTTTTGTAAATATTTTTATAAATAATTGTGTGACAGTGAACGTTTTTAATTTGTACATTTGGTTTGTAATATGATTTGTAAATGTGTAAGATTCGGGTAAAATTTAATAATCCGAATTCGAAAACAGCAAATCGACTGCTATATGTAATATGAAATCAAGTTCAGGTGAGTCCGTATAAAGAATCAGGTTTCAGTTATGCTATATACAGAAAGTCCATTTTCATCGATTTTGACCATTTTGAATTTTGGTGACAAAATAAACAAAAGTAGGCAGTTCTGCAGCACGTAATACAATTATATGGAATTCTCTACAATGTTTAAAATCATACGGAATTTATTAATATTGTATTACTCAGTGTAGATTGTAGAACGATATGCTTGTTTATATTATTGCAAAAAAAAAAACAAGCTAACAAAAACAGACTTGACTCCATCCATATGCATGACAAGTGAAAACCGACATTTTATACAAACTTACCTCAACTTGATTTCATATTGCATGCAGAAGTCGAAATGATCCTCCGACTTTTTTTTTCCTGTATGTGAAAAATTTTCTGTTCATTCATGAATACAAACATTCACGAATATAAGCAGGGGTAAAAGACTGATGATAGACTGATATAATTAAGCAAAGCAACATTTATGTTCAGTATCGGAACTATTTTTTTTTTGTTTGAGTGTATTTTTGCTCAGCGTGTGTACGAAGTTCATCGTTTAGTCAGTAGAAGTTAAGAAAGGAAATGTATATAGAAACCTATAATAGAAATTAACGTTTTAATTATAAATTTAGCGATTGATCTCAGATTTGATGTTCCTAGTTATGTACAAAGATTGTTGCCATATTTAAGATATATTTATAATAAAGAATAACTTTTCTGAAATTGGCTTTATTTCTTAAATTTCCACTTTACTTTCGAATAAGTCGGTATCAATATAATACAATTGAATTGTAATGCACAATTATATAATTTTTAGTAATTGTCACAGCCTCACATACATTTTACATTGAAATATAAATTATAAACGACTAATCTTTACGCGTTAACGCTATAATATAATATTAATAAAATATAATATAAATAAAAATTAATAAAAACATCTTTAAACATTATTACTATCTAAAGAATCATTTCAATCCATCATGCATTCGTTTTCAAGAATTTTTAGACTGAGAAATTTATTTCGTGCTACTTGTCTCGGAATAAATATAAGAGCAGATTTTGATTTATCTAACTGAGAAGATGAACAGTTACTATTTAAACCACTATTAAATGTCCTTCTTTTGAAATTTTCAAGGCATTCCTCTTCGGTAATTTTTCGCTTTTCGGATTTGGTAGACTTGTCACTCAATATTGGATTTTCTTTTAATTTTCCTCCTATCCTCCCTAGTCCAGTTATGTGTGTCTTATCCTCAAAGCGACAATTTTTTGAGTAATTATGTTCGGATATGCAATGTTCTCCTCTTTCAGAAGGGTTGTTGAACTTTAAATCACAATCCGAAACATAACATTCGTACTGAAAAATAAGAGACTACGTATAATTTCTCTCTTAATTTTAAAAATCTTGTTGATAATATTTTTGCTATCAGACCGGAATCTATAGGGTGGTGAACCAGCGACCGCCCCCCTTCGAATTTTAGACTTACCTTAACCTTTTTCTTTTTAAGTGAAAAATGGAGAAAAATTATGAAGAAGATTAACA
>CAKNWT010247753.1:0-11223 GCA_932066315.1 Andricus coriarius
GACAGGCCGGCGAAACCCTCGTGTGTCTTGAGGACACGGAGCGACCCAAGGATGGCAACTTTCTGGATCCATCTCGCAAGTGCCTTGCCATATTTTTGGCATGCGGGAATGGCTTTAAGGTTATGAACCCGTGATAGTTTTGCACCTCCAAGAGCGCCGATCATAAGGACAATTACTTTAATCGAATATTTTGGGTACAGTCGTTACAACTCCCTTTTAAGGTCTTGATACCTCTCCTCCTTTTCCGTCTCCTTGGCAGTGATATTGTAGTCGGCCGGAGCTTAGAATTCAATCACGAATATGTTCCGTTTCTCGAAGTCTTGGAGAACAATGTCAGACCTCGAGTGTGCAACGGAGACTGCTGTCCGAAAATCGTAGTTCCAGAAAATTTGGCACTTTTCGTTTTCGACAATTGACTCTATCTCCCTTTAAGCGTTCGGCAGGGCAGGTTCGCGGCCAACGCCGTAAGAGCGACAAATGTCGTAATAAAGCACTCTTAGGGCCGCATTATGTCTGTAGATATACGTTGTTGCCGCGTGGATGGGACACCCCGATAGTATGCGTTCCAGGTACTCAGCGTGTGCATGACACGCTCTGCACCTATCGCTGGGAACTTCTTGACAGAAAATGCGGTCACGGTATACTAAGGTGGAAATGAAACCGTCCTGGAATGCTTTTAGAGGTGAAGCATCAAGATGGAGTAATGCACTTTCCTCACTTCTGATGTTAAAATTCAGACCAAGGGTCTCAGCCGCCTGCTCCGCGGCTTTGTAAAGGAACGCTCCTTTGCCAATCATCTGTTGACTCCTCGCCATTTTTAGAAGAGGATCTTTTCCATTTGCAGCGATGCAAGCTGTACTTAGAACAATTCGGTTATGGTGACATTGGAGATTTAGAAGTCCGCGTCCATCTTGACGGCGTGAGATGTATAATCACAGAACAGACGAATTAATATTTAAGCTTGTATGCATATGCATGATCTTACACGTGGTGATATCAAGGGCCGTAAGCTCGTTCTTCGTCCAGTAAACCACCCCAAGTGAGTAGAGTAGAACCGGAACGGCAAGCATGTTAGTCGCAGATACCTTGTTCAACGCCCACAGATTTGAAGACCAAATCTGCCGAAGAAGATGCTTGTATCTGCTTCGGAGAGACTCTTTAACTAATGTTACGTCCTGAATGCGGCTTTTAGGCACGCCCAGGTATGTATAGGTCTCTCTAGCATTAAGATGTCTTATAACACTTATATCCACAAGCTCAAGGTCCTCGGGACCGGCAACAATCTTTCCTTTCTTCAGATGAATTTTGGCACATTTATCCAATCCTAAGTCCATCCCAATCTCTCCTGTTTACTTCTTCACGATATTTATAGCCATTTGAAGTTTGCTTATACCAGAGACACAGATCTTCAGGTCATACATATAAAATACATGAGTGACCTTATGCTCGCGATGGTTACTGTCACCACAGAGGTATCCAGAAGAATTTCGTAGTGCAGGAGATGTGATGCAAAAAAGCAAAGGGCACATGGTATCGCCCTGAAAGACGCCCTTCTGGAAGGGGCCGGTCGTTGTCACACGATAATTTCCAGATGAGATAGTAAATCTAGTTTTCCAACGGGGCATCAATCTCTCTATGCATCTCACTATGTGTGGATGCAACTTCAAGCATTCCAACAGACAGATGATAAGCCTATGAGAGGTTGAATGGAAAGCTTTCCGGTAGTCAACCCAGGCCATTGACAGGATGCGCTGATGGGCTGCAGAGTCTTTACAGACGCACATATCAATTAGCAAGTTTTCTCGACATCCTGCTACGCCTTTTTTCGAGCCACGTTCGTACATCTCTCACCACACAGGCTCAATTCTTCGGACAATCCTGTTGTTCAGGGCAGCTGAAAAGATCTCATACAGTGTGTTCAAACCAGATATTGGCCTGTAATTTTCTGGGCTGGATGAGTTGCCTTTTTTCGGTAGGAGTATAGTGCGTCCTAACACCAGACACTGCGGAATAGGGGTTTCCAACTTTAAATATCAGGTGAATATGCCGGCCAAATTTTTGTGTGTAGAAGTAAACTTCTTTCGCCAGAAGTTCTTGATACCATATGGTCCCGCAGCGAAAAAGTTCTTGAAGTCCTTAAAGCGGATGATATTGTCAGTATCTTCTTTCAACTCCAGTGTTTTTGGGATCTTGTATACCTCTCTCTAAAAAGTCTCTACCTCGTTGGGCTTGGGTAGATTTTTGACAGAAGCAGGATGTCACTGAAGAGGCAAGATGGGTCAGCGAGAAACTGTTGATTCTCCCTGATCCATCTCTCCCTCTTCTGTAATCTCTTCCTTGCGTCAGATAACACCCATATTTTGTCAACAGTTTGCTGTTTGATTGTCAGCAGCTTTCACTTGTTTAGTGTATGTTAAGTCTTAACATAGAGATTCAATTAGTGGATCCTACTTTAATTTAGATTCGAATATTAAAAGGCTGTGAAGTGGGCTTAATAGTTTTATCTGTAAATGTGAGAGAGAGAGAGAAGAATGAACGAACGCGGGAATCGAACGAGTCAGGCTTGGTAGTTCGGCTAACGCGTGCGGAGCTCCCTCGTGTTCGGTCATCGATTAAAATCTCGTGGTCCACTACCTTCGTGTAGTTGTATCATATCTCTGTCCACGGTCGCATCTTAATTTATAATATCTCTGTACACTGTCGGAAGACAGTCGCATCTTAATTCATATAACTACCTCCTGATTAAGGAGTCGTTTTCTTTTACAGAGTCAAAAGAGCGGAAATCACCGGATGTTCGGGGTGTGTGTGTTGCGTGCAAACGGTCTTCTTTCGCGTCTTTTCTTAACTTCTGTAATTTCTTTGATTGAATAAATTAGGGTTTTTTGTGCTATATGGCTTTTTCCCTCAAAATAGAGTTTCATTTTAGGCTATAGTGCATGTGCGGAAATAAATATAAAACTCCGATCACAATAAAATAACTCGTTGAGCCACCTAGGGCGAAACGAGAATAAAAGATTCTCTTCCTTTGTTTTTGTCGTTTGAGAACTAAACAGTGTATGATTGTAGACCCTTAGTTCTTGAGCGAACTTTCCAACCTTTTCCGTGAACGGCCTTCCAGATGTTATGTAGTCAATCACACACTGTATACGGGACTCATTCTGTCTTGCCCATCCAATATTCTTGTTCAGTTGATACAAGCGTCTTTTGGTCTTTTGATCCATCGTCGGTTTTAACCTTCGGTTTGAATCAGCCAATGCCCTCGCAGCACCATAAACTGAACAATTGATGGTCCAGAGGTCGGGCTCCTTCTAGATATCCTCACGAAGGGAGCCATCCATTTCAGCCAGATTTTTGGGCTTAGGAGTACCTGTATGTCAATGTTCCTCCTTGTCCTGAAATCGCTATCATCTCTCAGACCGCGGTTGGTCTTAATGTGGAGGTTTCTGGCACCACAGAGTGTGCATACGCGCCATAAAGAATCCGCGAACAGGGATAATGCTGGCATCGTAGCAGTCTACACTACAACGTCATCCTTGAGTTGATTCGTCCACTCAATTTGGACGTTTCTCCGGTTCGTCGTCGTGTTTCCATTTAAATTATTTGCAGCAACCCGAACTCTAGGGTGATTGGCACTGTTTGCCAACCGATTGTCGGGTGCTCTGCGCGTTTGATCTTTTGAACCGCATTTACAACTTTTTGGTTGTTTGATGGTGTTATTGTTATTCCAACGAGCAGCTAGGGAAAGGATTCATCCGTCCTTGTAAAGCCCCAAATGCAAGGATAAGGCTGCGTACTCTGAAAGATCATCACGACTGCTTATTAATAATTGTAACCATATTCAGCAGAAGCCCTTGGTACAGGGATCCTCTATCCGCAACCCGAGGACGCATTCAGTGGCTTTGTCATAGGCCCTTCGGTCCACGAAAGACCGAAATCACTAGTCAAAACACAACAATTATTTCATAATCGGCACTATGGCACACAAAGGATAATCCTATGGTGTAGGTTGTTGACGAAGCGACGGTTTTTGATCTACTGATCTGGAAGTTTTTTCATTAAAAAACTTTATTCGATTTCGAGCTTTCGCCCAGCGACGCTAGGCCTCATCAGGAATACATTATTAGAAGGAACGCCTAACACTAGAAATAGAATAGGATTTTTTTTAATAAAATGTATAGGATGAGGAAGGATCAGTTACAGAAGTGGAAAACATAACCTGTATTCTACTGACGTGGCATATACAGAATTGAACAGTTTATGATGACAATAATGTTGACAATTACGAAAAAATTCGTTTTTGGTGTAAATTCTTTATAAGAAAAGATTATTTACTCTTTGTATTTATTCCACTCCTGGACAGGCAGAAGCATTTAATTAAATAATATAACACAATTTTGGGCAGCACTCCACATTGCTAGAGTGCCTGTCCAGGAGTGAAGGCAAATCAGAAAATAACCCTAACGTGCGTAGGAGGATGTGCCTCTATTGTGCGTATGTGGGGAAAGACAGGCGCGGGAGAATTTTGAATATTTAACATTTTTGTATTATTTAGTTGAAGTGATAAGACTATGGTATACGTCACTTAAAAAGTTAGTTCCTGATCTTTTGTTGACTGTATTATTATGCTTGATGATATGGGACGTTCTATAAATGTTCCTTTAATTATAAATGTCTTCCTTTAATGTTCTTTAATTATAATTATAATCTTAGCTTTTGTAAAGTCAAAATTGTGATCATAGGTATGTGTGTGATGTACTCAAGCGGTGCCTCTAGAATTGTTTCTACGATCATTTTTGTGTTCTCTTAGCCTATCTTTAAAATAGCGCTCGGGTTGTCCTATGTATACGCAGCCACATTCACAAGGAACAAGGAAGTTCTGAGTTCAATAGGAATCATATCTTTAAATTTAGTAAAACTCTGGAAAGGATCTTTCAAGTAATTTAAACTCTCTAAAAATCCTTTTATAAAATCTCGCAAGTTCGTTGACAAAAGGAAGAACTATAATCTTGTCTATAGTGGAAAACCTGATACATCGCTTAACGTTAAATGGGAAGGATTGGAATTTTTATTGTTTGAGTGTATAATCTTTTGTTAATGTATTTCTTATAAAAATGTGATGGATAATCATTTGATCTGAGAGTGCGTTTAACAATTTTATAATATTTGGTTTTTAAACCTTATATCGGATAACGACACGGCCCTGTCTACTAAACTATTTATTACTGAGATTTTATCTTTGAAAGCTATGTTAGAATCTGTGATGTCTAAAAAATTAATGTTGTTATTATTCTCTATTTTGATTCTGAATAGAATGCGTGGGTGGTAAGCATTGAACTTATTAAGTAGTTCATTGATGTTAGCCGTATGGAAAAATTTCGTGGCGCTGTACCGTTTCTGTCTAGTCCGCCTTGAGTCGACACTCGACGCTCGGATCGACTAGTTTCTAGACAGGTCGGCTATTTTGATAAAGAATAATTATTAATTAAAGCATATAATTATTTTTTATACCATAAAAGACCAATATATAGATTTCGCAATTAATTAAAAATATAAAAAAAAATTTGCACAGAAAAAAATGAAGAAATGAGTTTTCACAAATCTCTTGTATATACGCCGGTTGTCGAACTTCTGATGTAATTTTCTATTATATTCTTGTAAAGTGCTTGATGTGTGAATAAATCATTGCAAAAAATAAGGTTTGTATGATTTTACTTGCGATTAGGCTACGAAATAATTATTGTTTATTATTTCAAATGATTAATACTTTAGGCCTGATTATCATTTATGCAACAAATAAATAACTGAAATAAATTAAATGAATCATTTATAATAATATTCGATTTCCTGGAATATCATCAATATTATACAGAGCATTATACATATTAAAATTATTATAAATTTAATATAAATTTATTATAACTTTACCATAACTTTACTATATAATTCAATTGAAAGACAAAGTTTTTAAAAATTCTTTTTACAAATCGTTCTTAAGAATAGAGTTCTTGTATTAAAATTTCGATCACCTTCGAAAATGATTGTATAAATCTTTTATAATAATATTTGATTTTGTGGAATATCATCAATGTTATACATAGCATTATACATATTAAAATTATTATAAATTCGATATTCAAATTCATTATAACTTTACTATAACTCTACTATATAATTCAATTGAAAGAAAATGTTTTTAAACATTCTTTAAAAAAATCGATCTTAAGAATACAGTTCTTGTATTAAGATTTCGATCACCTTCAACAATTATTGTTTACTATTTTAAATATGTAATAGTATACAATTAATTATTGCTTGAGCATTTGTGCAATTGTGTATTGTAATTTCCTAAATCTTTAATTCAAAAATGATTACTTTCTGAATTCACCTCTGTAATTTTTGTTCAAGTTACCGGTACCGACCATTTTTTTTTTAATTGTACCATAATTCAATTTTTATCATCTATTTAAAATGATGAAAAAGTTTACAAATAATGGAGAGGTAGCAAAATTTTAAGAACAGAAATAGTTCCCAATATTAAAAAATAATTTAAAAATAAAATGTTCTCTTTGATCAATAATGCTTAGAAACAATTAGAAATAAATTTTACCATGAAATAAAATTACTTATATAGATATTTTGATTTATAAAATGTATGGCACAAAAAATTTGTGATATTGAATAATAAATAAACAAACTATAAACAGTCCCTAAATTTTATATTCTCGCAGTGTCGTAATCAATCAGGTTTTCGACCACAGTGTATGTGAGTGTATGCGAGATCTCATTACAAGAACTTTTTAAGAAAAGGATCACGAATAAAAACTTATATTAATTTTTTAACAAATTTTGACACGGCGTGAAAAAAATGTAAGGTAAAATTCAAATTTTCTGAATTAAACCACTTGTATACGTTT
This sequence comes from Andricus coriarius, assembly GCA_932066315.1. NCBI lineage: Eukaryota > Metazoa > Arthropoda > Insecta > Hymenoptera > Cynipidae > Andricus > Andricus coriarius. The sequence continues at coordinate 6,915 of CAKNWT010247753.1, forward strand.
TAAATTTTTCCATAGACATCAATCTTCCTTGAAGTGAAAAATAATAAGCATAATTAATAAAATTACGATTCTTCTAAGTATAATTAAATATTTTGTTCAAGACCTGTCTGTTTGTCCTTTAATACCTTAAAACTTAATTTTATTTTTAAAAAAAAAGGTTTTGCATTGTCGAAACATGTTTGAATCAGATGGATGTGCTTATGGAGATCGAGATCAACATAACAACTAACCAGATATTTAAATTGCAACTCTTGCTTGAATGTTCTGCTTTATTTAAGCTTCAAGTATATACAAGTAATAAAAAACAATATTTAAATGTTCAAAACTCTGCCCTTTTCTTATCATCAGACCACCAAAAAAAATTCTTTTGTAAAAAATTTAGGATAAATATGACTAGCTTCTTCTTCTTTTTGATTCAATTGGCGCCGAATTTCAAACACTTTCAAAACAAATCATTTTCGCTGATTCATGATTACAGATAATATAATAAGGTTATTCTTAATTGTGGCTTACAAACTTTGGACTAAGAATCTTACTTTAAATCAAGTTCATACTAAAAAATTCATTTGGATGATGAAAATGCTAAAAATTAGCAAAAATACAAAAAAAAGAATTAATTCCTTTTCGTGCATGCGCATTAACCAACATTCCTCTTGATTCTCGTGATGGCAGCCGGTGATAATCGTGATATTAATTTATTACGCTGAGAAAGAATATGTAAATAATCAGTTTCTCCTTTCGATTGTTGCATAATTTATGAAACTGTATTCGCTGGATAGATAAGCAACATAACCTAAAGTAATCAGTGACAAGTGAAACGATGGCTGAACAAGATACAAACAATTCAGTTCCTCTCCGAGAACAACTTGTAAGTGATACTAATATATTTACTGAATTTTATTTGTTTATTAATCTCCAATTATTTCAATATATCTTTAAATTTATCGGCAAATTTCATTTTATATATCTGACACTGACATAAATAATAAATCATGCACATAACCTTTGTACCCATTGCAAGGCAAAAAAAAAAGACTATTAATTATTCTACATCCCACTCCCTTTTTTGTGTATTTCTTAACGATTTTTTATCTCATAATTGAATAATAAAGCCCCTCGTACAAAGTGAATGCACAATTATTTTTCTTCTGAACGAAATCTCTTTTTTAGGTTATGTAGACAAAAGATATATACTTCGTGATAAAAACAATGCGGATTGTTTACGTTTCTCATTTTCTATTTATAATTTTTAGGCGCACTGCTTTATCGCATCAACTGTGAATATTTTTCTCGACTTTTTACATTAAAAAAAATAATAATAATATGAGGGCTGTTACGAAGTTTTAGTAATACTTTTTAATTTTCCATACATATATGTACTTTTTCATGAATTTAATTTAATCTTTCGTTTACAAAAAAAGAAGAATTTTTAAATATTTAAAAGCAGTGTATATGATATTATATAATTATTTAATAGAAAAATTTAATTCTTACAGGTAACCACAGCAGTGAAGTTCCTGTTAAATTCAAAAGTAGTTACCAGTCCTGTAAAGCAAAAGCAGGATTTTTTGAGAAGAAAAGGGTTAACAGAGGAGGAAATTCAGAGAGCTTGTGACTTGGCGAACGTATCGATTAAAAACCAAAATCAAAATGAATTTACAGCTGTTACGATACCACCATCAATGCAACCATATCCATACTTTCAACAGCATTCCATGCAGTCAACTTTATTTTACAGAGTCAAAGAATTCTTCAACGTAGCAGCTTTAATTGGTGCCACTGTTTACTGCGTTTATTGGTTTTACAAGGTACAAATAATTATTTATCTGTGAAGTCATTGTCTTTTATAATCAGTTTATAATCAATCAAGATATTAATCTTCAATCGAATTTCTATTTACAGAAATTTATCGCACCATTACTGTTCGGTCGCAAGAAACGCGATCTTCCAAAAGATCCCGTTGTCGAATTGGACCAAACAATTCAGCGTTCTATGAAAGAAGTCAAGGACTCGCTTTCCAAAATGGAAGACGATGTTCAAAAATTGACGAAAAGCCAGTCAGTGGATCCAACGATTCCTCAGTTGGTCCAAGAATTAAAACAAGATTTGGCTAGTTTAAAATCCTTGCTTCTGTCAAAGTAAGAATCGAAATAATTTTATAAATTCACTTTCTGCTTATTCTTTTTCAAAGTATCTATCTGGGCGAAAACCCGGGAATTTAAGTCACCGGGAAAAAACCGGGAATTTGGTTCAGTAACCGGGATTTTTCATACAATTGTACTTGAAGAAATCTTAACAGTTTTTGTTGTTTTATTATTTTCAATTTGTTTAATCACGAAACGAACAATATAAAAGACTTTATTGTCGATAATTTCAAAGAGAAAGATTTGCGTTTTAAACTTTAAACAAGGAATTTTTTGAAATAAATGATAATTTTGAATTGGTACAGGGAATTTACCAAAAGAATTATTTAACTATAATTCTGACTTGGAACCGTGAATTTTCGAGAAAAATGCTGATTTTGAGTTAAAACAGAAAATTTTCCGAAGCAGTTATATGAAATTTTAAATAGTACCAGAGATCTTCCAAAAAATGATTATCATTCGGATCTGGAACAAGGAATTTATTTTTTTACCGGGAATTTTACAAATTTGTTTTCCAATATAATTTGAAATAATCTTTATTTCAACTTTTTTTAAATGTCAAGTTAAATTGTTAACTTTTTCAATTATTCAATTTACAATGCGTAAAATCTTTTAAAATCTAAAATCTTTTACTTTAAAAAAAAAATCTATTTTGGGCCTTCGTTTTCCAAGGTAAATTTTCAATTTAAAGAATTTTAAATTGTTGTTTTTAAGACTTGCAAGGAGATGATCAGAGCAGTTGGATTTTTTTTAATCTCCCAAATTCTCTACTGAGAGTTCATTGGAAGACTATTAATTTGCCAAATCATCAGTTGCCGTTTAAGGAAAAATCGCCGTTTAAACAAAAAATGTTATGGATTGAAATGTTTATTTGTTAAATTCTTATGTAAAATTATGTACATACAACATTTTTAACATTTGCTTTTAATACAAAAATTCGCCTTTCTCTTGAATTTTCTGCAATTTTCAACGGTTGAAAGCACACATTTTTAACTTTTTTCCATTTTTAACTGTTGAAAATTCAAGAAAAAGTCCAATTTTATATTAAAAACAAGTGTACAAAATTTATATTTACGTAATTTTATATGACAATTTAATAAACATTTCAATCCATGAAAAAAGAATGTTGAAAAAGTTGATTTTCAAGCAAACGGGTCATCATTGGCGAATCATGTTTTGGCAAATTAGTAGCATTCCAATGAACTCTATAGCCAATTTATGAGATTTTAGAAAATTGAAACTCTGATCATTGTATTAAAAAATTAAAAGGGTTTGAAACTAAAAATTTTGGTAAAAAAAGTTTTAAGTTGATCAGCCATAAATATTAATTAATGCTTTTTTTTAATTGAACTGTAGTGCGAGTATTAAAAATTGAGCAATAATTGATTTTACAAGACAATTCTGAATTGGTTCAAAATTAAACTTTGTATTATATTCTCGATTTAAAAATAACTTCAAATTAACAGATTCATAATTAAACGCTTTTATTAAATATTAAATCCTATTCAAATATTGTTTCAGTCTAAACCATTATATTTTTAACCCATTTAATTTGAAATATTTTAATAAAAAAAGAGCAATTTTATCATTTTTATTAATATTTGCTTGTGGGTTAAAAATAAGCAATTATAAATCAAATATTAAAGCTGTACCATTTGAAACTGAATTCTTGGAAATAGCCTTGAATCGTTACAATTCGAGTGATTATTTACATTTAGAACGTTACAATTTTAATTGTAACTTTTTTAGTTTGTAAATGAAAGTATTGAATTTTGGTGTCTTAATAACAATTGAACAATTATTAATTTATATTGACTTGAAATAAAAATAATTTAACTTCTAATATAAAAAGTGATATATTAAAAAATGTGTTTGATCATTCATTTTTTATTGTTTCTAACTTAAAATTGCTGACAATGATATAATTTTAAACATTTACAAATTTATTGATTCATTCTTTAAATTAAAGCATTGACAATGATAGTGTGGTCTTATTAACTTATTAACTGGAAATCTTCAAACTATTCGATTTAGAAAAGTTTAAAATTGAAAATTTGTCAATTTAACGGCATTTAATTTAAAATCGCTCGATTGAAAAGTGTTCAAAGCTTCCATTTAAATTTTATCGGTGTAAATTATTGAGCATTTTAATTAAAAATGTCTGA
>CAKNWT010247754.1:0-10233 GCA_932066315.1 Andricus coriarius
TCAGAGCATAATGACAATTATTACGAACTGCGGTAAGAGTAGATCATTTTGCTTTGTCGTTGCAGATGCTCATTGCTCACGTTGACTAAAGAGTAAGGAGGGCCTCGCATCGAGCATGCCAGTACTTGGAGTCGTAGTCGGTAAGGTACGGTAAAGTACTGTAAAGTACGGTAAGGTACGGGTAGATCATTAGCCATGATTTGTTGTCGAGCAGGCTGCCCAATGACCTCACGGCCTGGAGCGCGAACTCCGGGCGAGTCGAGATCTTTGCACGATGATCTCGTATAGTATATACCTATATATAGAGGGTGTTCCATTTTAACCTTTCCATGCGATTTTCTTATATAGAGTACAGGTTATATAAGAATCAGATGGGTGATCCTGTCGCTCGTGTTAAAGCCGCACGCCTCCAAGAACGTCACCCGGTGGGTGAAGATTGTGAGGAACTTTCTACAGGAAAGTCGAGGCAAAGTTTATCCAATCGAATTCCATGCAACAATGTTTCAGGGATGTTCTCAGTAAACTGGTGCAATGCGATTTTTCCTCCTGATCCGCTTCCATTACGCTTGCGATAGACAATCCTCTTGAGAGTATTTTGTCTATTGATAGTAATTCTTTTCTGATTCAAGAGGAATATAACGTCACGTCGGAGAGGCGAAAGTAGTTTCACAATGTTCAAGATAATTTTTTAACATTTTCTCTGTGAATAACGGGAGATTTGAAAAAATTATATACACTTAACTCCCAAGATAAGCATGGTTTCGGGCATAACTTGCATTGGCCTTCAGCATATCTCGGGGAAGTCTAAACGTAAACAGGCAGGGCCGCATGAATCATTTTGGTTCGATTTAGACACATGACGCAACCTGATGCAACTAACGCGCCGAGAGTACGGCCCCCGAGCTGTTTGTTACGCTTGACTGAGCACATGATGTCATTCGGCCCCGCGCTCCCCACATCATCACATTCCGAGGCCTTAAGTTCTAGGAGTAGCGTAAACTGAGGGTGCTTATCTCGAGACTTGAGTATATTTAAAATCATGCCACGAAAATTGAAATTCATTACTCTGGTGATTTTAATTATATTAAGGTGTATTTTTTAAAATTATACGTAATAGGACGCAGTTTTGAAAACATATTTTTTGAAAAAGAAAATATCAAAAACTTCTTGGATTTTTCAAAAACTAATTTTTAAACTGAATTTCTGAACAAGACCCACTTTTTATTTTCTTTATTTTTTGAATTGATACCTTACAATTATTTCCTCTACAAGCCCTGTAAATATCAAAATTGAATCTTCCTGAGTTTTCGAGAAATAATTAAGAGCTTACGCCGTGGCATGGTGTGCCCAGCGCCCGAGAGTCTGAATGAAGTTCGTGCATACGATTATAATATTCTTCTATTATTCGTATATTGTTTATATGCTTTTTCACATCGTGTGCATCGCTTCAGCGTACATTTTTCATTATTTCGCGAAAACTTAGGGAAATTCCATTTTTATATTTACAGGATTGGTAGAGGGCATTGTAAGCGGCTCGCAAGTTTGAGCGCGCCTGGGGGCCGCGTCTGTTAAATTTCGCGCTCCGTATTTGTGTACAGACATTTCAAAATTAAAGGTCAAAGCATCGAAAACTGCCATTTCGTGATTGTGAATTCTCTTTTGTCAAAGCTCCTTTGGCTTTAACGAACACATTCTCATCACGTATCTCGTGCTTCGCACTCGATTTACTCCAATGCCAAAAATTGTTTAGTACAAATTTTATTTTTCATGATTACTTTATTATTTGTACTTCATTTTGTATTACTTTTTATTCTCAGCTTTCCTAAAAAATTTATCATTATAATAAATTTATATTGTTACAATTCATAATATGCATCAATATTGAAACAAACGTATTAAAATTGTGTTGACCCTTGTGCAAATAACATTACTCCCAACATCTTTTCTAATCTAACTATTTATTTATAATGTTATTTTTTACGATTTGAACAAAAAATACGCGTCCTATCAAAAAATGATTAATAACAAATTTGTAGATCTATTTTGGGTGAATAACTTACGTCTATTCTTTTTTTCGTATCGTGTGCAATTTAAAACAAAATTAATGATGACAAATTTGTAGCTCTTTTTTGGATGAGCATCTTCTATCCACTCATGTTTTTCATAGTTTGCGTCGATTGTCCAAAAATTTAGTTTGTTTATTTTTAATGTTATTTTTCACGATTAAAACAAAAACTACGCATCCTGTCAATAAATTATGGGTAACAGGTTTGTAGCTCTCTTTTGGGTTAACAAGTTTTGTCTGATTGTTATTTTTCGTAGCTTGTATCGTTTTTCCAAAAATTTTGTTGTTTTATTTTTAATGTTAATTTTCACGATTAAAACAAAAGCTACGCTTCCTATTAAAAAGTGATTTATAACAAATCAAGATTTGAATTTTCGATTTTTCGAATAAATTCAGAAAGTTGTTATGATAATATTGTACGACTTCCAAAAAGAAACGTTTATCTTCGCTTGACTTTTTTCATATCGTGCGTTGTTTGGTTTAAAATGTTCATTTTCGTTTTTTTTTTATTTTCAAAATAAAAACATTCGGTGGTGGGAGTTGGGGAAATTTCGATAGACCAGTTACTTGGCTTGTAATAAACGAGACATGCAGTAAATGAGTGTTGCGATAAACTAGGTTGGACACACATAGAAATTATAAAACTTAAAAAAATAGTCTATAACTGATCAATTACTAATTTTCGTTTTACTAATCCAATCAATAGAATTATACTGATTGTCAGTGACTCAATTCTAGCTACAGCAATTACTAGAATTTAACTGACAATCAGTTATATTTTACTCATTCAAATTTAGAGAGTACCCATTACTATATACTAATATCTAGTACCTAATAATCTCCTACTAATACCTGTTGTTCCCTTCTTGTAACCACTAGTTCTGAACTGTACAAAATAGGATTTGTTAGTTTCCATTATACTAGTATACACTATTTTCTGCAGGGCTAAACTAGTACCTACTTTTAACTGCTAGTACCTGTTACGAGAATATACTAATACCCAGTAGTTTTCTCTAGGATATACTGACAGAATCCATTAAAAAAAATCATGCAGGCAGTCGAGTGACTTGTTCACGATTGCCGTGCCCATGACTTGTTTTTTTTTTCGTGGAAAATAAGGAGACAGATATTTTTTTCAATTAAGATAGCGATAATTTTACATTTTTACGAATATTTTAAAATTGTAAGGGTAAAATGAGTTTTTTGCAAATTTTACGTTGAAAAGCGTGCACTTTTAGCGTTATTAAAAGTATTGAGGTCTTTCTTATTTCAGCCTATCCAATCTTTTTCACTTTTTCAAACTCCACAAGCAATTCAAAAATAACAAAATATGGTAATGTTGTTCCGATACTTTTTGGTTTTTCAAGAAAACAAAACATTTTTTCAAAACTTTGCAATTTTTTAGATTTTAAGGTTTTTCTTCTTCCAGTTTGTCAAGTTTTTCTCACTCTTCTGAAACCAATGAGAAAAACGAAGCAAAAATAAAAAGTGACGAGGCTATTTTTCGACTAAAAAAAAAATTAAAACGAGAGTCTGAACTTTTTTAATCATCATCTGAAGAAAAATTGTTGGCAGCTATGATAATTGTCTAAAGCAATAAAAACGCCGAAATGCAACCAAACAATACCCAAGATTACAACTAGAATTATATTTGACTTTTGACCGGATCGTTTCAACGGTTAACTCGAAACGTAAATAATTACTCAGTCCGCCTTGAATATATAGTACTTATAACTCCTGAAAATTTAAGAGAAAGAAAAGGTAGCCGTTTCAAGAAAATGTCAGTGTTTTGATTTTTTTTTTAAATCGAATCAGCTTTACCATTTTTGATTCTTTCTAAAAATAATTTTTTTCTCGTGAGAAACAAAAAAAAACAAATGTTGAATGCACACTGATAGAAATGAATAAGTGGTACAACAATATTTATGATTAAATTAGCTCTATTTTATTGCTGGTATAGATACAGCCATACAGTATGTCTGTTTTGGCCATCCGATTCTTGTTGCTTACGAAAGTAGACGCGCAGGCGCGATCAAGATGGGCCTGTTGTGAACTAAACAAAGCGAGTCGGGTAAATCAGTCATACAAAGGGTATTGCTAAACGACAACATTTCAGAGATAGTTCCCTCAAGCAAATGTTTAATAGAATTACACATTTCATACAATAGCAACACAAATATTACATTTTTGTACCACAAATATAAGTAACTTGTATTTACCATATTTCAGTAAGTGCATTTCCTACTCTTTATCATTGAAGTACACGTATTATATTATAAATATACTCGTAATTTTTCAACCAACGATCATATGGTTAAATCAACATTATTATTTCTATCAGTGCATGGTAAGCAGACTATATCAGTACTTATTATTCCTCACAATTTCATGAAAAACGTAGCGTTTTTTGAACAATTTTTTAATCTTTTTTTAACAAATTAAAATAACTTTATCATTTTTTATGGATTTTAAAACAGCGAAAAAAAACTTCAAACTGAAACAAGAAAAACCTTAATATTTCAAAAATTTTCAAAATTTCATGTGATTTAAAGCAAAGAATTTTAAAGTAAAATTTGACCCTTAAAATTTAAAATATTCGCTTAAAAATAATTTGGCTATGTTAATTCAAAAAAAAAGTTGTCCCCTTATTGTTTACGCACAAAAACATGTTTCATAGGCTATAAGTGACTCACCTTTAAAATTAGCTAAAACACTTTAAAAATGAGCTTATTAGACTTATTAGAAGCAGAATTTTATTTCCTATCGAGCACTTATAATAAAAAAAATTATGTTAATATTATCAATATGAAGGGACTTTAGCAATAGTTAAAAAGTAGGCGTGTAGATAATTTGCGACGGCACTGTGATTCATGAAATGCCCCCTTTCATTTACAGTGAATTAAAAAAAAATGGCATCAGAGTGCAAATTCTTTGAAATATCTTTAAAATTTAATATTTTAAAAACTTTAAATTTAAAATTGTGCCATAAAATAAAAGAATGAATTTAAAATGTTTAGTCTGAGAAATTTCACATCATAAAATCGATCAGCTATAGATTTTTAATCCCAAATAGATAATTATAATTCAATTATTTATTTTGGACGTTTACTAAAATATAAAAGTTTAATTTTTTGAGTATGTTTATATATTTAAATTTGAAACTAAGCCAATTGTCAAACACCGTATTTGAAAATTTTCTAATGTTAAAATACTTACATTTTGATGGCTCGGAAATTAAATTAAAAAAATGTGAGAGCTTTGATTTTTAAGCTTACAATTTTGAGTCGTGTGAAGAGGAATCTTACAAGAACCTTATGAACCGACTTTTTTTCGCCAAAGGTAGTTTTAAAAACCCATATTTTTGCCCAAGTGTGAGGCATCTCGAGATCAAACCCAGAAGAGAGAGGAAATATCGCCGGAGAAATTTAATTGAATATTTTCGCAGGAAATATTTGCCTCTATTTATTTTGAAAAATAGATTGGATGTGCTGGGCGATCTGTAATCGGTCCAAGAATGCAACGAAAGTGCTTGGAAGGAGAGAAGAAGAAGAGGATCAATGTTCGTACAATGGGAACCCGAACGAATTAAGCATCCCGCGCACGAAGCAATTAATTGCTGCTATTTGAATTAATCGGTGCAGTTTGGTTGCGATCTTCGAGAATACGCGGTCATTACAAATTGTCCTATCGACTCTTCCTTGCCGGGGAATATATGGCCTAGTTAATTAATTCGAATTTAGGTGCCCGTCAAACGTTGACAGTCACACTTCTAATGGCGTTCAATATTGCTCCGATCAAGGAAATTCAATTAAGGAGCCTTCTGTTTTGTGATCTTCTAGGCGTGTAGATTTTATAACAGGCTTATGCATTATGACTGACTATCAAACGTGAAATCTCTCGCGTATGTCAAATTTGTTTTATTGTAGGCTTTTCAGATTTTTTATTAGAAAGCTTCATATTATTTTTTACTATTAAGAATCAAACCCCTGTAAATTGAGTCATTTTTTACTAAAACTGAAATTCAGCCTGATTTGGGACTAAATGTAAGTTAATACAAGACTTCCATAAAAACAGGACTTTTTTGGGCTAAAATTAGGCCTTCACTATACTTATTTTAAGTCTTCTAGTGCCAACTTTTAAGCCCTACGGTAGCTGGTTTTCATGTCTCCATTCTAGGCTAGTCTATAGAGGAACTGATTATCCCATTTTTGGTCTTTGAATCAAGACTTTGTTTTTGTGTAAATTATACGATAGCAACTTCAGCAAATAATATAACTAAAAGTATCTCCATGCAGAATTAAAAATACAAGTAAACTTTACAGATTAAATAATGTCTTCCAAACGCAATCAATGAATAATAGATTGAGAATTATTTGATACGCGTTTCAAAAATCGCATGGAAATTCCCGCAACCAGACGAGGAAGCGGCGTCAGCGATTGAATTCGTATAGGTGAAATCCAAGGCAAACTGAGGGAAAGAAAGCACCGAGAATGCACCTCAACTGTGAATGGCGGAAGTCTGAGTTCGACATGAGGTATGCTTTCATTTAAATATTTATCTACGCATCTTTGCATCCTTTAACGGTATTCGATAGCTTGTATTGGCAAAGTATTGGAGATATTCGATAGAACAGGTGACTTCCTTCCGTTCATCGTAATCCGTTATTCCTCGATAAAGTATTCGTAATTCCATATACATTTTTTTTAATTTTCCAGGTATGTCACTTTATTATACAATGTATTTACCCAGAAATGTATTTACTTATCTTTTAAAGACAATGATTTTAGTAAAAGTGAAGATTTTTTTTTCTGAAATAAGCCTCAAAGACTGAAAAAAATATTAAACAATTTCACTTACAGCACAGAGTGTTAGCGGTGAAAAATGTTGTACAAGTTTAGTATCCAAATGTACAAGAAATCTGTTTTGAACATTTCTCAATGTACATTAATTTCTCTTTTCATATGAGAACCGTTTGCTTGTAGACTCCAACTTGCAAGTACACATGCGGAAATAACTTTGCTGCAGCTTTTCGAAGATCATTATTAATGAAGCAGCATTCGCTGTTCGACAAGATTATCCCAGTGGTAACGAGTATATTGAGAAAGTTCAAGGTTCGTGTTACGTCGCTGGGAGAGTCAAGACCAGTGGCGATGTTTGACGAGTAATTGCCTCTTTTACTCGTGCGACCATGAAATGATTGATTTCCTTTGTGCCTCGATTACAGGGAGACAGCCAGCGGGAGACTGCATTTAAGGTAAATGAAAAGCTCCTACTTCTGTTTGCTTTGAGGCGATTTTCTAGTTTCAATCTTATTTCATTATTGAAAAACAAAATCAATTATCATATATACAGGACGCCTTGAAAAAAAAGTATCGTGGTCTTTTTCAGTCTGTTATTTAAAATTAAATCACAATTAATGGTCAATAACAACCACCTCCCCTCACTCCGTCCACTCAGCCGATCTTCTACCTTTCACCTCGTTCCATCCAAATCTATTCCTTTCATCTCATCCCCCCTTAGCTTATTTTTTCAGATTCCTCTAACTCCCGCAATTCCTCACCCTGCTCACCTGTCCTATGGCTCTCCAATCACACCCCTGATCTCTTTTTTCTATCCTCGCCGCTTTATTCCCTTCCCCTTCTCCAGCCCAATCCCTCAACACTCGCCTGTTCTTTGCCCTTACCCCTTCCATTCAACTTTTCTTTTATCTCCTACTTTGTTCACTTGACCCTTCGCTCTCAACTCCGTACCCTATCTATCTACTACCCTTGTTCCTCACAACTTGCCTCTATTCCCTTACTCCCTATAGTCTGCTCCCCACCATTCCCCTTCCTCTCACCATTAACCCCCCGTTTTCCGCGTGCCCCTCCCCCAAACTCTTTCTCACCCCTCCCTAATTTCAGGTTAGTCCCTCAAAACTGCCATGCAAACTAACAACGCAGTATCTGCACTCAGGGTGATTTCAAGATCGAGGGAAAAATCGTATCTACATGTAAATATGGTTTTTGCTTTCATGAAAATTCAAGTTTATTTATACAACGGAGTTAATAATAGTTATTTGTGATACAAGTGCGCAAAATAGGTGATTGTGTACGAGTGTGAATATCGCAGCATAAGCCGGAGGCTCGAAGCATGAGTCGGTGGTTAGCGCACGAGCAAAGCGAGTGTGAAAACGTAGACGAGTGCTTCGAGTTGCAGGCGAATGATGCAATCACACGAGTTAGCAATCACCTATGCGCACGTGTATCACACGCTATTTTTTGCAACGCCCGTCCGAGAAAGTTGTGTTGGGAGTTGACGAAAAATATTAATCTTGAAAGAAAAGATTTTTAAATTTCGTAAACTGTTTTTTTGAAAACAAAAGTTTAAAAAAAAATGTTGAAAAAAAATTTTCGAAAAAAAAATTTGATTGAAAAAAAACTTATGTAATCGTCGCGATGTGGAAAGTTGCTCATCTTCAAAGTGCGCATGCGCGTTCATTCCACCGATGCGGAAAGTGCATAATAATCAAAGTGCGCATGCGCAAATATTATTCCCGCATTGTTATCAGGAACGACTCACTTTGCATATAATTTAGATACACGGAACGGCCTACTTTCGAGGTGGGTGTTGCAAAAAGTAAGATAATAGCATGTGGTATATGCTTTGGTAGAAAAATACTATTAAGGTTTTGTTTGTGTTAACTGAAAGCAATTCAAATTCGTCTCAGATAATAAAAAAATTTTTATTATTCTATTGTGTAGGACGAAGATTGTAGTACACGCAACTCAGTTACGATAAAAAAAATTCAGCCATAGCCATCCCCAGCTCACCCTCCTTAACACAACCTTCCTTCCCCTTAACACTCCTCTCACCCCTCGCTGCCACTTCATAACAATCAACAGAAATGGCACATTCATTTTTTTGTGGTTCTAAATATTTTGGTTAAGTGTTAAAAAAAATCTTTATGAACAAATACAGATTATCACACATTTTCAACTGAAAGATTTCTTTATTTCAACTGAATAAATTTGTAATTAAGTGGGAAAATCCATTCCTTATAACACCTTATCAGCAAACAATAATTGATAATTTTCTAAACAAATTCACAACTTGTGAACGAATGGATGTCGCTTTTCTACAAAGCCGATGACTCAGGAAGGACCTCATTGATTAGAAGTATTTGTCTGGCGATATGATATGTTCTTTTTTTAATTACATTTTATAAAACAATGATGATGTTCTGAGTTTGTATACAATATATTTCATTTTGCCGGCAGAACTAACTTTAAACTTACTGTTTTAATATACCGAGCCTGCTCGAATTTCAGGTTGGAGTAAATTTCAGATGGTCAATTTCCACATCCATTTTCTCGCACCTGTATAACATTTTTAGTCAAAATTTTCTTTCTTCTTTAAACAGTGATTTCGATTTTACCAAAAGCTTTTTCGCATCCCTGAAAAATTCCCATTTTGTATAATATTATTACAATAAACTTCTGAACAAATGCTACTTTCAAATTTGTGTATTTTAACCATGTCAAATTTTGAAACAATGGTGGTATTTTTTAAGGTCAATGGCATATTTATTTATTTTTAAACTATGTTTCTTTTCAATAAATTACGTTCTTTTTTTAATAATTGTCTCTTTTCTTTAAATAAAGACCTTTGTTCTTTGAATGCATTAATATTTCATCAACTCTGTACGAGATGTATGGAAAAACATTTGAAATCATAATATTGATAAATTATGAATCAAAGATAGCAATGCCATCACATGAATTATATTAACAATTTCTCTTATATTTTATTCTTTTTTAATACGTTGCAAATTTATTCAGATGGTACTTTTTTCCCTTCTAAAAAAAGTATATAAAATTATAAAATTTGATAGCTTCTCTATCCAGACAAAACATGATATTGAATAAAATTCTCTACATTCAGAGAAAATTTAATCAAGCACATTTGATACAAGTCCTGTCAAATTAAATCGAACAAATCGCACGAATTGAATTTGACAAAAAGCCTATCTAATTGAGTCAAAAGAAATTCACGGATCAATATCTATGTATCAACGCATTTAATAGATTTTTCTATCAAATTCTATTTATCTAGAAATTCTATAATTATCTATCATCATATTATCATTGAAATTCTTTGAAAGTTTATAGGTAAAAGACTTGCATCA
>CAKNWT010247786.1:0-10511 GCA_932066315.1 Andricus coriarius
AGCTTTAATTTTAGTACACATTAAACACACCGTTAGTCTAAATAAGATTTTTTTTTAATTTGAAAATTTTAATTCACTATTTTTAGACAAATTTTGATATTTTAATCGGATAATAAGTACATTACATTTACCATAGTTATAATAATAAAATACTGTATTATCATGGATCTTACAGATATTGCAGTAACATATATCAACCATATTAACATAAATTATTATAATTTCTCGGCTTGAAAATAAAAATGAATTTGAAGCATTTAAAATAAGCGCGCGTATTACGGCCAATAACGTGGCTTTCCCCTTCCAACGCAACGCTTGCGTAGTTCAAACAGTCGCGGTCTATTAGCATCACTGGTCGAAACTGTTCCACTATTCTACTAATCTACCTCCACGATACTGAGCCAGTGATTTAATTTTAATTTATTGCGACAACCCAACAGTTTACAAAAAACCACTTACAGGGTTGTATTAAATTGTACATACACGATCCATATTTATGAGAGTCTAGTCTTATCCGTAAATATGTATACTTATATTAATAGTTCAACTTTACAATATTAATTACTACTGCTTATTTTGATTACTTATAATTCTTTTTGTATGAGTTCGTGCTTGTTGTATAAATGTATTTAGAGACATGTCAAATATATCGATGTTAACCCCTATAGAGTATAAATCTTTCAGGTTTCTAGATAGTTTGTAGATCGGCGAGTAGTACAATGTATTATTTGAAGTTGGTGCAAGTCACAGAAGAAAATTACTTCTGCTATTTTTTTGAGATACATTAAGAGGGATTAATTCCAAAATGTCAGGGCATTCGATCATTCCGTTTAATACTTTAAAAACAAATCCTACACGGTTAGAAATTTCTGTAGAAATTTTCAGAGACGCGTCACTAAAGCTTTATGCAGAAACCGTTTCTAAATTTTCCTAAACTGTAACAGAAATTTCAGCAACGGTAACTGCATAACGCTTCAGTCACATGTTTCAGAAAATTAAGTTACAGTTTAGGAATTTTCAGTTACTGTAACTGAAAATTTCAACGGGCTACAAAATTTTTTTGGTTCATTAACTTTAATATAAAATATGTAGTCTATATTTGTCCTGAGAATATAAATAGTAAGTAAATATGAGTGAAGTTAATACAAACGACTTCTCATGTATATTTATGTTATAATAGTGCGTATTAGTTATTTGCATACAAACTTCGCTCGTACATAGACATACTACAATTTATATTTTTAAGACAAATACACACTGCAAATTTATATTAAAACTAATGAACCAAACAATATCCGCTCCTTGATCTACGTTGTAAATCAATAAATGAGCGCAATGAGAGAGAGAGAGTATACGATTAAAAATAACAGACTTAAACTATCTAGCCAGGAAGGTGTCATTTGACGTAAATAGCGGACTCACCATCCATTTGGAACCTGGATCAAATCCTTTTCAATATTAAATTATTCCAAAACATTTTGCACTTTATTGCCGCCGATTTCCACTGAACCACCATGCTTTGTCTCCTCAGAACGCGATCAAGAAGCAACGAGTGCGCATGCAACTGCGCACTTCCTTCGGTTACGATAACTTATATTTCTGTTACCGTTTAGGAATTTTGATAAACTATTTGTAATTTTCAGACACCGTTTCTGAAGCTTAATGAAAATTTAGTAAATTTACTATAAAAGTTACTGAATTTCGTTTTCAGCAACATAATTTCGTAAATTCCAGTTACTTTAGTATCTTAAATGTGTCGGAATTTTCCGAACATTTGTAACAGTGTAGAGAAAGTAATAAATGCCTTTCTTGAATTGTAATTGTGTCAAACCTTTCATAGAGTTGCGTATAGTCACTCCCTCTAACGGGATAAGCACCGTCATTTTTTAACATTAAAAATTTTAGGGATCTCTACTGTATCTTCTCCAATGCTTCCTTTGCTATTTGAGTATGTGGACTTCATATCACGGATGCTTATTCTAACTTCGAGCGCACGTAAGCATTTAATAGGACTGTAAGAGTCTTTGTGCTTTGTAGATTTTTACATGAGCGGAGAATAAACCCTAGCATTTTGTAAGCAGATCTCGCAATACAGTCAATATGCTCTTTAAACGATAGCTGATGATCATATAAAAGGCCGAGATTATTCACTGAATAGACTCTTTTCAATTCTGTTCTTTCGAGTTCATATGGAAAATAAATTGGCACAGCATTGTTTGTAAAACTCAAAATCTGACACTTATTAATATTCATAGATAGACCCATTTCTCTACACCATTGGAGAAACTCCATCAGCCCTACCTGTAGCGTTATACAATCTCTCGCACAGGTTATTTCCATGTACACTTTACTATCATCTGCAAATAAGATCTTATTAATTTTAGAAGATTAGCCGGCATCATTAAACAATATTGTAAAGATAACTGGCCTTTAATAGCTTTCAATTTGCACATAATGTTTGCGAATTAGCAGGAAATCCTGAATAAGAATGATCAAGTTTCCAGGAAGGTCCATAGAATGTAGTTTCTCCAATATAATGTGATGACCTAATTTATCAAAGCACTTCGCAATGTCTAGGTATATTACATCTACCTGGTTGCAATTTTCAATAGAGTTAGCTACGAATTGTGTGAATACAAGTAGGTTAGTGATTGTGGATCACGCAGAAACAAATCCATGCACTGAGAGAAGGGTGAAAACATTAAAAAAGACAGCGAATAAGTACAACAACCATTTATTACCACTTACACAGACGGGGTCACCGCCAGACCGTTGTGAAGACGGGTGGTGTTGTAAAGTTTTTCCTAAGTTTAAATTATGTTTCGTTGTCTAAAAGGGTATATAATTTCTAAATAAATTCGAGTATTAATCCTTCGCGAAATTGATATTGTAGTTTTTTTACAATGGCTTCTAGTTTTGTGCTTTAAGTTCCTGTTTTCTCCTTGTCTTTTTCGCTTCTGATCCTCCTTCATGGTTATCTTCTTTCTGAAACAAATATGAGAAGAAGAATGAAAAACTCGTCCATGTAGTCAATTGTCGTGGAGATTTCTTGTTTTTAGAGTCGGTTGTCCTTTGAGTCTGTTTTTTGTTTGTTTCTGGAGTCGATGGTACTTAGAGTCTGTTCTTGTTTGAGATAAATCGTTGTTGTTTTATTTATTTATGTATTATTATAATTGTGAATTCCATTCAAACTATGTAATTTATTTTATTATCAAAAGGTCAGAGTCAATTTGTTTCCTGTTATAGAGTTTTTAATTCTGTGTTTCACTGTTTGTACTTCCTTTCTAAGGTTTATTTTTCTTCTTGTATTTCTTATTATATTTTGGTTTTCTAACTTCCCAAAGAAGAATTTTACTTTTGTCTTGTATTAGGCGTCAAAATGCTATTATTTTTCAAGTTATTTATCAGAGTCATTTTACAGTGATTGAGTTCAGAGTATTGTTTGCAGGTCTTTTTGAGTTCATTTGTGTCGTTAATGCTATTGATCCAATGCCATATTTGCCTTTATTTAGGTCTAACTAATCTTACTTAAACTCGTTTATATTTCTTACGCTTATGTGCCCTTATCTATAATCAGGTTTTCTAATTTAAAATCATTTATATTCCATTCACCTATACTTTTGCCTTTCGGATTTTTTAGTTCGTAAATCTTAGGCGAAATTTTCTTTTTAATAATAAAAGGACCTTCATACTGGTCAAATAACTTATCCGCCTTTTTATCCGCTTTGTTAGACAGTTTGGTTACCCTTTTTTAGAACCCTATCTCCTATTTTAAATTCTATTGGTCTTCTTCTTAAATTATAATTATTGGCTTGTCTATTATTGGCTTTATTATTGTATATTATTGGCTTGTCTATCGGTCCATTTGTCGACGCTCTAAAATTCAATATCGCTATCGTTTTCTAAATTTTTTCGGAGAGACTGAATTGGTTCTAATTCGCGACGTAAATGCAGGAATGCCGGGGTGAATTGGGTTTTGAGTTACAATTACGATGTCGTCTAGATAACAAAAAACGTTTGGCTTTAGGTCTGGAGTAATGATTTTGTCCATAAGTCTCTGGAAAGTGGCTGAAGCATTGGTTAAACCAAATGGCATCCTTTTAAATTAATACATGCCTTTTCCAGGGACTGTGAATGCTTTTATTGGTTTTGAGTTTTCTTCCAAAGGTATTTGTAAATAAGCTCATTTTAAGTCAATTTTAGAGATGAATTTTGCTGATCTTAGAGTGTCCAGTATTTCTGTCATGAGTGGGATTAGGTAGAGGTATTTTTTAGTAACATTATTAACCTTTCTGAAATCTAAACAGAATCTATAGTCTTTCCCTGGCTTTTTTATCATAACTATAGGGTTAGACCAATCCGAACAAGAGCGTTCTATTATGTCCTGCTCTAATAGTTTATGAACTGTTTGATAAATTACTTCTTTAATTTTTGGGCTCACGTGGTAATATCGCTGTTTAATGGGATCGTGGCCTTGGACGTCGATTTTATGTTTCGTTAAATGAGTCGCCCTATGTTCTCTTCCCTGGTGTATTTCAATTTTATTTTCGAGAAGCTTTTCTAATTGAGATTGTTGATTTTCGTTAACCTCAACAATGCCTTCGCAAATTTCTGGCGAACAATCACTTTGTTCTGCAATTTTTCCTAAACTATCTGTAATATTATTAAATTTAACTGCTTTATTTTTAAAGTTTACCCATTAATTTCTGTTATCAATTTCTGATATCTCATTGGCTTTTTAATATTCCTTTCCTATTTTATTTTGATAAGTAACTTTTTTATTATTCCAAAGGTTACTGTCGCTATCCTTATATTTTTCCTCGTATTTTTTATTGAAAAAATGTTTCCTAACTTATTCACCTTATTTTTCTTCCTTATTCTAGGTTTACCTGGATTAGGTGAGTCTTCTATGCTTGAGTCGTCGCTAGTGTCATGGGTGGGGATGCTCTCTAGGGGTTGAAATTTGTTGCTCGTGGGGATGCTTATTAAGCTTGGGATATCTTTCGTAGGATTCGTTACAGGAATTTGGGCGTTTTTTATTTCTTGGGATCGGTTAGGATTGATATGTACTAGGTGGATTTCGCTATGTTTTACAGTTGGGTTACTCTTGTTAAGTTCCCTTGAAATTTTTTGGTGAATACTGCCTCCGAATTTCGGTTTTTTATCTATTTTCCTGACTTCTTCTTTTTGAATCGCAGGTTTATCCCTAATATTAACATTTTTCCTTTCCTTAATTTCTTTAGCTTTAATGTTAGGTTTAGTTTCGTCTTTGTCATAGATTATTGGGAGGGGTAAAGTATTTGGGTGTGCTTCCATAGGATAGCATGTAGTGGAACTCCCTGGTAACCACCAAGTTTCTGAGTCATAGTCTAGGGTCATCCGCAAGGATTTTATCATGTCTGTTCCTAAAATACCTACGGATTTTAATTTTTGGACTAACCTAAACATTAAGTGTTTAGTTTTATTTCCGACTATAATTGGAATTACTACCTGTCCAATTATATCTACTGTTTCTCCATTTGCGACCATTAATTTTCGCGCAACTGGTTCTAAAATTGAATATTTGGAATTCTAGATTTTTTTCCAGCAATTCCTTGCCAACGTACGAATGTGTGGCTGTATGCCCTGGTTGTATGCCAAAGAAGGGCATTCTCTTTTTAAATGACCCGTTAATCCACAGTGGTAGCAGTTTCTGCTATTTGTGTTTCCGTTCGTTTTTGTATTTTAAATCCTGTCTTTTGTCTGTCTTAAAACTTGTTTTTTCTTGTGAATCCCTATTATTTTTAGTTAATTTTTTATTGTTATTAGCGTAGTTAGATTTTTGTAAATTTTGTTTACTATTATTATGTTCTAAATTATTTTCGGTTTTTTCTGTGGGGAATTCAATCATTGGGCTATTTTGACCTTTATTTGGGCCTAATGTCATTTGTTTAAACTTTGGTAACATTTTGTAGCAGGGGTTATATGGATATCTGAATCTATTGTTTTGGAACCGGGGTCTGTAATTTGGTTGAAATCTTGGTCTGAAATTTTGTTGGTATTGATTTGGAAAAGGTTAGAATGGAGATCCAAATGGTGAAAGTGGAAATTGATTTTTGTGTTGTTTTCTACCCTGGTAATTTTGGTTTTGATATCCGCATTGGTTATCGTTTTGACCATTTTTATTTTCCCTTGAGTCTTTGTTATTATCCGGATTATTTTTATCCCCACTACTGCCATTGAATTTTTGTTCTAATTTGTCCTCTATTTTTGGTTCGGTAATTTGTAAAACTTGCCCTCGAATTTTAGACTTGGCTAGCTCAGTTTCCCATTCTTTACCCAACTCATTTAATTGTTCAAAAGTTTCAAAATCGTTTCTTTTTATATACATTTTGTAGTCTATTCTGAGGTTTTCATATGTTCTACGTAATTCCCATTTTACATTTTTTCTAGGGTAGACTTTAGTAAAAAGTTTTCTAAATTCCGTTAAATACGAATGGATGTCTTGATTTCTTTTTTGGTTACAAAATTTAATTTTTTGCCTAATTTCCTCAGAAAATCTTTCGTCGATATACGCGTTTTTAAAATCTTCGAAAAAATCAGATAAACATCTCCAGGAATTTTTATTTATTTCGCACCAGTCTTTAGCGCCTTCAATTAATAATGCATCTAAATTTTCTAAAATGTCCCATTCGTTTATTTTATAACCTGTTTTAAATCTTTTTAATTCTTCAAGGAAATGCGCGAGACTAGCGTCTTTATTATTGTGAAATTTGATTGGCCAATTGCTCATAATTTAAAACGGCGTTTGTATCATGCCGAAAGGAAAATAAATTGCTTGCATTGTATGGTTATTTGTCTGATTATCGAATTCGTAATCTGAGTTTGAGTTGTTAACATGTATTCGTGAACGTCTGTTTGACCTGTTATTTGTTGTCGAGCGTCTACGTGTTCTGTTTTGATTTGTTTCCGTCCTCTAAAGGTTTACTGTCATCTGAGTCTTGTAATTTTAAATTATTGATTATGTTTCTACTACGGTTTTCAATATTGTTGTGAGAAAGTTTGCGGGGTTCTGGTAAATTTTCCTTTAAATTAAATTGTACTGAATGTCTGTCACGAGATGCACTTTTATTTTTCCTGTGACTAGGTTCTACTACTTCTCTTTCGTTTTCAAAAGAACTATGAGCTGACGGGTTTAATCTAAGTTTTAAGTTATTTGCCCTTTCTTCCCTTTCTCTAAAAAATCTTTCCCTTTGATGGTTCATAAATTCGTTGAACTCTACGCTTGCTAAAAGTTCATCTGTTTCTAAAATGAACTGTGTATTGTTTGCCAAAAAGAAATCGCAATTAAAAGTTTCGTTTTTGGGTTGGGGACGATTTTCTGACCTATTTATATTGTCTAGGTGAACAGTTTCGTTTGTTTCCTTTCTTATGTTATTCCTTTCTACAGACGCGCCTAGTGTGCATAAGTTTTCCTGATCCCAATAATATGTATTATTATTGGGATCAAAGCTTCTCTTTGGAATTTGAGTTAGGTCATGGAGTGAGAGTTGGTTATTTTGAGTTTGAGTTGGTTCAGTATATGTTGATTGAGTCAGTCTGCCTCTGTCTAACCTATTGGTTTTTATTAGGGTTTCTATATTTTTCCTGACGAAACCTCTACCGCGACCTTTCGACCTATTAATTACTTTTGGAATGGTGCCTATATTTTGGGTTGCCGTTAGGACCTCATTTCCGATAGTAGGTCTTTGTGTGACGTAGTGTAAGCTTATGTTTTGGGTTGGAAGTGCAGCGGCACCTTCCAAAACTAGGTTCTCATGTTCGTTTTCCGTGACTGTAGGTTTCGGCATTGTAATTTTAATTTTCCCTGATCTCAATTTCATTTATTTTAAAATTAAGTTAGTATTTGTATGGAAAGTACACGCTATATATTCGTTCGATGTGGCTTTCTAATTTTTACTTCCAATTTCGTTCACGAAATTTTAATCAATTCTTTAATTGGTCATTTAATGGTTAGAGATTTCGAAAATATTTTTGTTTTCGTCGTAGAACCCTTTGTGTAGGAGATAAGTCGCGTGACCTTGTCTTTAACTCACGAGGGTACGGGCTGTACGCGCGAACTCGCTAGCTTTCGCAAGTTTCGTCAAGTTTGGCGATTTACAATTTTAATACGAGTCTAAAGTTATGCTTTTCTTTTCAGACTTTCTTTTTCTCCCTTAGCTAATTTTATATTTCTTTTTGTAATTCTATTTTTACTTTTCGAACGCTATATTTATAATTTTTCGGACAAAACAAAAAGGAAATTTTTATTGTTCTTTCTAAAAAAAAATTTCTTTTATTCTATCAATCGATTCCGAATATCCATTTTCCTCAACTTTACCCTGATTTCAATAATTTATGGGTAAGATATTTTAGATTATTTTCCGTTTTTGGTTTCGATTTTATACTCATTTTGGTCCTGCTCTAGATTTTTATCTTTTTGGGAAGGTCTCGATAACTTTTATAGAGCATTGTTAGTCATGAAAGTGGCACCTACTTTTTAATAGCCAAAAGCACACAATTATCGAACAATAAATGAAAATCGCAAATGAACATTTAAAAATCATTTGCACACAATAAGAGGTCACTTGAATAGGCGAAGAGTTATGAAATCGGCATGAATATAGACATAATTGGATCCAAAAAATCATACAGCATGGTAAAAGAGAGATCGCAAATCATGGTAAATCATACATAAAAATCATAAAATATCAGTGGAATTCATGTAAATTATATTAATATGCATATATCATATGAGTGTCACTGTAGTGTGATATCATAATTATCCTAGTTATAAGGTTAAAATCATTTTAGGCATGGCAACGGATCAACTAGCATGCAATTTGATTGAGATAATTTTGATAGTTTTGGAGTAAAGTCAGTAGTGAGCTTTTAAGCTTGAATTTGTGTCTGCTTTTCTCTCAGCTGGTTTTAGGATTTTGGAATGATAAGATGTGGGTTTTTTGGTTGGTCGCCAGGTATGACGAGGGAGGTCTACCGAGGAGGGAAGTAGGATGAGGGCACTGAGAGAAGGGAGAACACATTAAAAAAGACAGCGAATAAGTACAACAACCATTTATTACCACTTACACAGACGGGGTCACCGCCAGACCGTTGTGAAGACGGGTGGTGTAGATGGTTGGCCCAGATTGGGGCTGTGGATAGAGACCTGGAGGTCCTTTTCCAGAACACGGCGTGGAGTAGATTGTCCTGGAGCCGGAATGCGATGATCGGCGGGCTGAGCCGGTAGAGAGCGGAGCACTAGTGTAGCACACGGGGCACGGGTGGCTCAATCGGGTTTTTGGTTAGGCGAACGAGTCGAGACTGAGCAACTGCTGTCAAAGATATTATAAACCTAGATGCGGTACGGGGTGTCAGAGTGGGGGAACTATATATATATAGGACATCACATTTTCTGCCATATCGAGGTGCTGCCCTCACCGTACTACGAAGTCGAGCGGTGACTTTCTCGTTCTTCGTCAAATATGACGGTAAAGCAGTAGAAAGATTTTTTAAGGTTAGAAATGTTTGACATGTATCGCTAAACAAACACCGCCCTTCCGAATATAATAATGTCTAAGGACAATTACTAGGCACACCGAAAATACATATTTGGAATAAGTAATGAAAGAAGCCGTGATATGATAGTGATAAATAAACTGAATTGTGAGAGTAACACTCTCAAAAAGGTTTATACCTATAAATATTATTATAATATATTGATAATACTTTCATGTTTCTACAGATGATACTTTGAAGTTTACCTTCAACTTTGAAATTTAACTTTTATTACTAGACTGAACCGAATTTAAGAATATATAGAGTTTTTTGAGATCTGAAGCTTGAGACAGGTTTTTTGTACATAGTATTTTTTTTAAATTACAAAAAACGTTCTGGAAAATCGAATTTTTAATTAAAAAAAAATACAAATAAATTTCTAGATAATTCAGTGCTGAACAATAATTAAATGATTGAAGTTTAAAAAAATTATTATTTAAATTCGAAATAACAATAATTGAAAGAAATATATTTCTGGATAAAAAATTTAGGTTGAAAATGTACATATCATTTTTTTTAAATAAAAAAAAATGTTCTCGGAAATCGAATCCTTAATTAAAAAGTAAATAAAAAGAAACTTCGAGATAAATTAGTGTTGATTTGAATCCTGCAATGATTGTTTGGAAAATGCTATTAGGTTCGAAGAAAATTTAGGGAGTAATTTTTGTTTCGTTTGAGGCGCACGTGTTTTTACATTAATTTGTTTATACAGGTTTTATAGAATTATTTTAATTTTAAATTTAAACAATAATTTAGTCAAACTTTAAATATTAAACGCAGATTTCTTTGATACAAATATTTTATTATCGTATTTTTAATAAATAAACAATATTTATTAAGAATCAACTTTTTTAATTATTAAATTTTACAATTTTATATTCAAGGAATATTCAAGTTTCATATAATTATCTTCTTTACTTCTTTTATCATTTTTT
>CAKNWT010247800.1:0-21365 GCA_932066315.1 Andricus coriarius
AAATTTTCATTTAAGAAAGAGTTTCTAGTCAAAAAACAAAACAAAAAATCATCCAAAATGGTGAATGTTCATATCAAGAAGAAGAGATATTTACAAAACAGTTGAATTTTAAAATCCAAAATATGAATGTTCAACAAAAAAGTTCAGTTTCAAACAAAGAGTTGAATTTTTTACTAGAATAGTTGAATTTTTAACCGAAAAAAATGAATTTTTAACAAACCAATTGAATTTTCATCTAAAAAGAATGATTTTATAACAAAATTGTTGAATTTTCAACAAAATAATAAGATTAACTTCAACTCCAGGTTATCGGAAATTCCCTGGCTCTTTCAGGTTTTCTTTTCTATGTTTCAGCGATCTTTTCAATTCGATTTAGAGAAAGCTAACCGTGCAAGTCTGCTGCCGAATCTAATTTGGGAATTTGAGAGACAGAAATATTAATGGGGAATCTTTATATTTTATTCAAGAAGTTTCAAAATACCTTTAGTGCTTTCTAGGAATTGCGAAAATCTTCGAGATTTCTTATAATGTAATTATGTAATCCAAAATCCAAAATATTGAAACATCACACACATACCAGGAATATTAAATTTCAATATCTTTTCAGAATCTGGAAAATTCCAAAGCCTAGAACAATTTAAAACAAAGGTATAAATTGTACAAGTGGGGTTTAACATGAAGAAATGAAGCATTTTGGAATGTTTTTGCACAATTTGAAAATGTTTAAAAAGTCCTTAGCTACGGTAGTCAACCATTTAAAATGAAAACTTGGAAGCATTCACTGTCAGAAAAAAATTATAGGGGAAAGTGGGGCATGGTGTCAGTGCGGGGCACAGTGACATTTACAAATAATGCTCGTATTTCTTGATTATCATATTTGTTTTGTCACATAGAACAGCTTTCTTGACTACCAAAGAAAGCTATTTTACGTAGAAACTTAATATGAAAATCTACAAACACGAGCCTTAGTTGAAAGAGTCACCGTGCCCCGCACTGGCACCATACCCCACTTTCCCCTATATACATTAATACATTACAAGTATATTGATTTTACAAACATTTTAAAAACATTACGATAGAACTAATTTAAAAAATTGTAGGGCAAGGAGGAGCAGCGCCGACTGGTGGGGCAAAGGCGTCTTTGCTTATAACATCGCTATTATTTAACAATTTGAATTCCATTTTGCATTGAATAAATATATTTTATTAAAGAGATAGTGTTAGTTACTAAAGCTTGAAAATTGACGTTGTAAAATAAAAATTATGCAGAAAACAGTTTTGACAGCGAAAGAATGGAAGATTCGCTGGCAGAAATATAAAGTTTTCAACATTAATGGCAATACTTACAGTATGAAAATTTGTTATTTTGATGGATAAAACAATATCAAATTATTCCATTATAATCATTGAACGTAATTTAAGTTCAAAGTATATTAAATATTGTAAATTATTGATGCCTCGTAAGGGGGACAACGCCGACGAAAATAATAGTTCAAAAGCGCTTAGGTATTGATAAGTGATCGGTAATGTAGAACAGCCACTTATCTTCTGGACTACATGCAAGAAACTATTGAATATTATTATTTTCAATCCGGTCGGACGCGCACTATCATGTTTTCCCATCTTCTAATGTTTTTATTTTTATAAAAAGCTGCGGTCGGCTTTGCCCTCCGGTGTGGGGCAAAGCCGACGAAATACAGCTTGCTAGAAATAATTAAATTATTAAATCATTCTTTTATTCATATAATTAATACTTATAGAAATATGATATAAAATAATGTAGGAATCGAAATGAAAAAAAATGGATCAATTCTACATCTTATTAACTTAAAAAAAAATCATTGACTGTTAACTGGTCGGCGCTGCCCCTCCTTACCCTATCGTTTTAAAAAAGGCTGTTCGAAAGAAAATCTGCCAATTTTCCGAATATAGAATATGACCGGATAATAAATGTGGCAATACCAACATTAGTTGACAAATGTATGTGAACGTATAATAATAATCTTGTATAATGAAAGTATCATTCAGAATGATGCATATGCAAAGGGTATACGCATATTCATGCAATGCCACATAAGCCCCTTAAAGTGACCCAGATCGATCATTTTAATGAATAGAGAAGCCCAGGTATTGTCGCGTTATCATCTACTAAGACCTCATTTATAATCTCTATTCTCTTTCCCTATATGTACATATTGTGTAAATGTGTACTCCTCATCTCATGTTAAATGACTCCCTTGAGTGTCATCCTTTATGACCCATTACTCACATGCGTAACGAAACCAACCCGAACACGACTGTATACTTTAGTATCGAATTTAAAATTCCAAACCTTTAGGCAAAGTCTATATTATTATTATTATACCATTAAGTTATTTCCCTTTCGGGGGAAGCGTGACTTACTCGGTGAAGAAGGTAGTAATGTGGGGAAGGAAGTGTAGATTTTTAGATTGATCTAGAATTCCCGCGTTATTTATTTAAATAATACGTTCGTTCCGCAACACTGCTCCGACCCAGGCTGCTGATCAATCTCTCTAGCGATCACCCCAAGTGAAGAGCTTCACAAGGTTGTTATGTGAGGTTCCTCACTCGGGCCCATTAGTATCCAAGGTTTTTTGTTTCAGGCGTCATTCACTCTACTCACATTCTTTTGATAAATTATTTGTCGCCACACTATTCTGTCCTGGCATACTTCGCTAGCTTCCTTCACGTCCATGCATTTTTTCATGCAAGCTTTTGTGTTTCTATGGCTTCTTATGTCTCTTCGAATTAAGTTCTCATTTACACATTCTAAACATTCTTTCCGTGGTCTACCTCTAGGCAAACTGCCATTTACTTTACCTTAATACACTTATGAAAAGAAATTTCGGGATGTAAGTATTCTTCATTTTACGTCTGGGAAATCACAATTTGGAATTTTTAAGGAATAACATTATTTCATCGAGTTCTTCCAGACCATTTATTCAGAATTTTTTACAGAGAAATGACGTTTCGGAATCAGACCGATTCCCTCATCAGATTATCTTTAAAATTTCGCAGATAGTCAGTATTTTTAGACCATAAACCGATAGATGAAATCGAATTTTTTTCAAAAAATACATTAGAATAGTCATTCTCAATATAACTAGAATGCTCATTTTTTAAATAATTAGGACCTTTGTGATGACAAAGTATGTAGAATTTAACTAATATTTTGATTATTCGAAGTTGAAAAATTTATATAATAGTCATGTTGAAAATTTAAAAATCAAAAATTAAATTTATAGGGATGACGGAGGGTGCACACACCGTCATCCCTATAAATTTAATTTAATTCAAAATTCTTGAAACACTTGTTTCGTTAGTCGTTCGGTCTATAAATAAGGCAAATTGTGAAATTATTCTGATTTCAAACGCGAACTGAATAATTAAGGGGTTATATCTAGTAATGTTAAGGGATTTTCAAGATTGTTTTTAGTTATGTCAACAAAATTTTATTGAAACGTACAACAGAGGATCAAAAATGATATATTTATAGGTGCTTTTTCATTAAAAAATATTCAAGACTGGGCGGATATGGCCCCCATCGCAAAACACGTTTTTTTATTATTAATTGCGATGAGCATGATAACTGCGGAGCGGATTATCATAAATCAAAAAACCAATAAAATTTCATTAGTATATTCCCATACGGAGGTCGTGAACAAAGGGCTTAAGAAATTAAGGTTTAAAAGAAAAATGGCGACGATTTTCCCAAAAATATTTATTTTTGAGGAACCAAAAATTCGGTTTTTTGGCCCAAAAAATAGTAATTCAGGTCCAAATGAAAATCTCTTTGTTCACAAACTCGATATTGAAATATACTAACGAAATCTCGCTGATTTTTTTATCTCAGATAATCCGTTCCAGAGAGTTATCATGCTCACCGCAAGTAATAATAAAAAATCGAGTTTCGCGGCAGCGGCCATATTTCCCCCAGTTTCAACATTTTTTAATGAGAAAGTACTAACAAATATGTAGTAATCGATCCTCTGTAGTCCATTTCAATACAATTTCGTTACCATGGCTAAAAAAAATCTTGAAAAGTCCATTAACATTACTAGATAAAACCTCTTAATAGAAGCCAATAAGAAAATCCAATTTTTTTTTGGTTAAAAGTTAATTCTTTTGGTTGACAAGTCTACTACACGTATTATATTTTTGGTTCGTAATTTATCTCATTTGGTTAAATGTTCTACATTTTGGTTGAAAATTTAATTATTTTATTGAATATGAAACTATTTTGTTAAAAAATCATATTTTTTGGTCAAAAATTCAACTAATTAATTTAAAGTTGAACGGCTTTGTTACAAATTCATTTTTATTTTCGTCGAAGATTCA
Organism: Andricus coriarius; assembly: GCA_932066315.1. Classification (NCBI taxonomy): domain Eukaryota; kingdom Metazoa; phylum Arthropoda; class Insecta; order Hymenoptera; family Cynipidae; genus Andricus; species Andricus coriarius. The sequence continues at coordinate 4,360 of CAKNWT010247800.1, forward strand.
TTAATTCATTGGCTGAAAATGTATTCTCATGTATTTTGTTATAAATTCGTCTTTTTTGGTAGAGAAATAATTTTTTTGATTGAAAATTCATATCCTTTTTGGCTAAAATTGCAACTGTATGGTTGAAAGATATGTTTTGGTCGAGAATTCCACTATTTTGTTGAAAATTCGTCTTTTCTAGTTGAAGATTCATTATGTTGGTTGAAGATTATACTATTTAGTTATAAAATAATTTTTTTGTACAAAATTTCCCCTTTGGCTTAAAAATTCAACAATTGTAAATTCACCTTTGGCTTGAAACTTCATCTCTGTAGCCGAAAATTAAACTATTTTTATAGTAAATTCAACTATTTGGTTAACAATTAAACTTCTTGTTTGAAAATTTAAATATTTAGTGGAAAATTAATTGTTTAAAAGAAATAATATTCTGGGGTTGAAAATTCAACTGTTTTGTAGAAAAATTTAAAATGTAAAAAAATGTAACTATTTCATGTTTTTCTGGAAAATTAAACTATTGGGTTATAAATTCATCCTTTTTGGTTTAAATTCAACTATTATTTGATTGAAAATTTATGTATTTTTTTCAAAGTTCGTCTTTTGGCAGAAAATCAATATTTTTGGTGAAAAATTAATTTATTTGTCAACCAAATCCTCTGAAGTTTTTTTTTTTAATTTAATGATGAAAAAACTCTAGAGGGAAAAAGGACAGCTTTCAAATCATCAAAATTTAAAAAATTTTCAATTTAAAATTTAAAAATAATCCAAACCAAACTCTAAGGCATTCAAAGAATTCGAATTTAAAAGCGAAAACATAAAAAAAAAAAAAAAAAAAAAAAAAAAAAAAAAAAAAATGTAAATAAATTCTAAATTTAAAGCATATGAAATATTTGGAATGTGAAAATGTAGAAGTTTCAGGGCCTTAATTTAACGAAATACATTAAAACTTTGAATTATTTAATTAATCTAATAGTATTTCACCAACTCTAATTATGAATAATTACTTCAGAGGAACTTGCATCCTCTATATTCTGAGAACTATGATTTGCATTATGCATTAGGCAAAAAAGGCTTTATCTCTCCACTTATGAAATTATGGCAAAGTTTCCTTTTTCTTACCTTTCTAGATGCGATTTATGATCTTTAGATGATGTGTGGATATGCAATTATCTGAGAATATCTTCAGTATTCTATTGTCGAGGATATTTTAGAGGAAACTTTGAATAATAAAATGTTTCATAAAAGTTACACAAACTTTGCACAAAGTATTTTGTAATCATAATTGATCTTTATCGAAATGCATATTTATTTTTACATACAGAACTTCTCCTGAGAACTTCCGGCCAGAAAATTGCATACAAAATAGAAATAATTCTTATTCGCTTTAGAACCATTCAAAAATTACGTCACACTACTTAGGGTGGGGGGGGGTAAATAAATGTGTATAAAAAATTTTTGGTAATACTTAAAGAAATAAAAATTAATAATTTTATCTTACAAGGAAAGTATCTAAATATTATGTTTGTATGGCCCTGAAAACAATGTTTCATCAAATAAAATGTTTCTCCAATCATAATTTTTCACAAAATAACATAATGTTTCACCAAAATGGTTGTTCAAAAACGTCAGAATGCTAGGGGTGGGGGGCTGAAAATTTTCCCCGTTTTCCCCTTTTCTCCCTTTTTTACAAGATTTTGATTCATTTTATGAGAATCATAAACATAAATTCAAGACATTAGGAATAAACTCTTTAAAATAAAATTAATGTTTATACTATAATAAATTCAATTTTAAACGCTGCAAGTGGTATTCTTAACCAAGGAGATGAATTTTCAAACAAAAATATTGATTTTCCACCAAAAAAGACGATTGTTCAACGAAAATGATGCATGTTTAACCAAGAAAATAAATCTTTAACAAAGTAGTTCAACTTTTCACCAAGTCGTTTAATTTCCAACCATAAAAATATGAATTCTCAACAAAAAATTAATATTAGATATTTAGGAAACATTACATTTTCAATTTAAAAAAAGTTGAAGTCATCCAAAAAAATACGACTTTTGAACAAAATAGTTGATTTTGCAAATAAATTGTTAAATTTCCTAGCCAAAAAGACGAATTTTCTAAAAAAACAGTTGAGTTTTCAACCATCAAATATGAAGTGTCATACAAATATTTACATTTTCAATCAAAGAGATGAATTTTAAACTAAAATGATAAATATTCAACCAACAAAAAAAATGAATTTTCAACTCAAAAGGACGAATTTTCTACAAAACAGTCAAATTTCAACTAAACAGGATGATTTTTAACCAAATTGTCGATTTTTCAACAGAGTTTATTCTTCAAGCAAAATAGATTTTTCGGTCAAAAAAGAAGATGGTTTAAATAAATTGTTGAATTTTCAAGCAAAAAAGACCCCTTTTCCAACTCGTTCAGGACTAACGTTTCGGAAAATTCCGTAACCATAGACAGTGCCTATAGAAAACGTTGATGAATAATATTGATGGAATGATTCTTGGAAAAGTTTCCATCACAAAAATTAATTAAACAATGAACCATTATTTTCTATTCTCTCCTCGAGTTTTCATGTATATTATAGTTACACTTTCATAACGTCTTGAAACTGAAGATTCAATTACATCACTATGAATCTTCGGATGGTTAAGGCCAACTAAGAGACCCTTGGGTCAATTTCTATGCACCTATGTATCACGGTATAATGCTTTCTTGAAAGTGAAAACTACGTTGTAAATTATCCATGGGAGAAAGCAAGGTTACGATCACGATCATGCTGAACATAGACGTGATTATTTATTTGCATTCATCTTATATGATGAAATTAGTCGTAAAATAATAATTCTTTTATTTTGAGATTGTATGCAATGAAAATCTTCTTCATAATTGTAGACTTTAAGAGTCTCTCTGGACCTATAAAATTTCCTGAAGGGGCCGTTCATAACTACGTTACCGACGTGAACTATAAGCTTCGGTAATAAATCAAGAATAATTAAAAATATTAAAATAGACTTGACAATCCAAAATGCTCTCAAAACAGTGTAAATAGGCTGATTTTTCGAAATATGTTGAATTTTCAACCAAATGGTCGAATTTTCAAACAAAAAAGATTAAAATTCAACAAAAAACAGTTGAATTTTCTTTCAAATAGTTCAATTTTCAAACAAAATGACAAATTTTGTAGAAGATTGTTGAATTTACAACCCGAAAAATTAAACTTTAACAAAAGTGTTAATTTTCAGGCAAGAAAGATGACTTTTCTACCCTAAAAGATGAATTTTCCATCCAAAGGGATGAATTTTCAACTAAGAAGATTAATTCTCTATCAAAAGACGAATTTTCAGCAAACTGCAATGAAATGTTTGATTTTTTTGCTAAAAAAGACAAGTTTTCAACAAATGCTGTATCTGTATACACTACAAAAAGAATTCCAATCCAGTTGAATTCATCGAAAATAGTTAAAAGACAAAATATTTAAATCCTCAACCAAATATGTAGATGAATTTTCAACAAAGAAGTTGAATATTATACACAAGAAAATGAGTTTTCAACTAAAAAGTGTTAAGTTTTCAAGCTAAAAAGTCGAATGTTTTGTTTTCAACAACAAAAAAAGAATTTTCATCCAGATGAATTCAACAAAGAAACACAAATTTTTAAATAAATATTTTAATCCTCATCCAAAAATAGTAACTTTCATCAAACAAGAACCAAAGAACAAGAACAACCCAAAAAGAGGAATTTTCAACAAAATGCATAAATTTTCTACCAAATAGTTGAATTTTCATCTTATACAGGATACATTTTCAACCGAAAATGTAATAGTTAAATTTTTAGATACAAAAAATTATTTTTCATCAAAGTAGTTCAACTTTCAACCAAGAAGTTGAATTTCTCAACAAAAAATATGAATTTTTACGAAGTGTCTCATCGTTCCATAATTTGGGATGAGTAGTCAAATATTTTTTATAAAATTGTCCTGTCGTCGAGTATGAAATTCTGAAATATGAAAGAGATTTTGAAACTTTTTTCAATTATTATTGAATTATTAATTATTATTGAACCGTGCCGTTCTAGGGCCATCTTTCGCAAAATTCATCAGCTTTGTTAATATTTATTATATCAACATTACTTCCATTGACTGCCCCACCTTTGAACCAAGCACCCACCACATTTTTTTTTTCGCGCCCCCCCCCCCCCTACACTTACTATGCGCGTTCAATTAAAGATTTTTTTTAATTGAAAGACATTTCTGTGAGTAAATCTCAGAATTTCGAGAAAAAATTTATGTTCAGGAAAGTTATCCCAGAGAAACATATACAGTTTAGTACATATGTGTATAGAAGAGAGTTTGCAATTCGCTACGGGTTAGCCGGGAAATTAAAGAGCGGCGCGATCGCTCTTTCGTCGCCTAATCCGTATTTAATGACACGTCGCGACTCGCGTAATCCGTTGCATGAAGGCAGATAATTTGATAAAAAAAACATAATGCCTTGACGTCATGTCATCACTACAGATAAATTATCGCTAAATTTTCCATACTTTCTCTGAAAGAATGTAAAAAATATTCAACAACCTTGAATTTTCCATCCGTGGTATTTTCGCCCTTGAATTTTAACCCAATTAGAACATAATTAATTCGCCTAGAATACTGTCAAATTCATTCTTATAATCTTTTTTCAATTAATAATCTTCAAAATTGAGAAAGAAAATTTTTATCGAATTATAAAATTTAAAAAATGTTATTTGATTTCCAGGCGACTGATTGGTGGCTGAACGACATGTACCTCACAGTACCCCTTGCTCTTCCAATCAACAGCAATCCTGGTTTGGCAGCACGACCAAAAAATTTTACCAACCAACGTGAAGCCGCTGTTTTTCTCGCTCGCTTTTTAACGGAACTTCTTAATTATCAGGAGCTGCTGGACAGGTAAGTCTGTTTATTTTTATTCTTTTTGTATCTTTCCTCTCAGAAACTCAATTATGGGTTTTCAATTCGACTTAGAATAATGCCTCGAAGAATTTGATCAAGAGAAGTTATATAAGCCAGAAGAATGGAATTTTAAATTAGATTCTACTGTAAATGGAACTTCAGCGCAGGAAAATTAATTATTCTACGAGTCTTGAAATTAGAGTTTGATAGCAATTCTTTTCGCCATTGTTCAATTATTTCCTGAATGTATAAACTGTAAATTTATATACAAATTAATACTCAGAAAGTATGCTTTCAATTTTGTTAAATTTATTTTGAAATGCCACCAAACTTCTGACCAGTTAGGATTCTTTAAGTCTAAAATTATCCAATTCCAAAATAAAAATGATCTTTCCAACTCAATTTGCAAAATCCGATAATTGGAAGTTAGGGACCGTTTAAAAACTACTCACACGCCAGTGACAGGGGTAACAAGTTTTATGAAGATTTAGACGTAGGGAGAGAGGGATTAACGCAGAATCTGGCCTAGAAAATATAAATGTGAATAACAATTTTTTGAAATGCTTGAAAAAATGAAAAGAAAAAATTTATTGCACACGTAAAACATCTAAATACAGACTTCAAACTCTTTCCCCTATTCCCCCTTGTTTAAGGTTCCTCTTTTTTCTCCTGTTTTCAAGAAACTTGCCCTTTTCTTATTTTTTCGCTTAAATGCGAACGGCATTAAAAGAATCTAATAAGGAAATCAAACTACTTTTCCATAAAAGTTCATTTTTTTCGTTTAAAAGTCTATTATCATACTTTTGGTTGTGAATTCATCTCTTTCGGTTAAAATTTTTACTATTTGGTTGAAGATTTAACTATTGTATTGAAAAATCGTTATATTTTGATTTGAGATTAAATTTTCTTAACTAAATTAAATTTTTCATTGAAAATTAATATTTTTTTCGTTGAACATTGAATTAAAATAACTTATTTAAAGTAAAATAACTTTATTAAACATTCATTTTATTGGTTCAAGACTGAACTATTAAAATAAAAAATATATTTATTTAAAAATTTATTTCTTCAACTTCTAATTTAACTGTTATGTTTTTTTTCAAATTGGTCGTTTTTAGTTGAAAATTCAACTATGTTGTTGAAAATTTATGTATCTTGTAGTAGTTGTAGTAGGTAAATTCATATTTCTTGGTAGAAGATTAATTTTCTTGATTGATAATTACTTAGTTTAAAGTTGAAATACTTTGTTAAAAATTAATTTTATTAGTTCAAGATCCATCTCTTTAATTGAAAATTGAACTATTTTGTTTAAATTGATTTTTTTAAATCAATTTTTCGAATTGCAAATTTAACTGTTACACTTTTTGTTGAAAACTCATTGTACATAGTTTACAATTCAACTAAGCGGTTAAAAATTAATTTGGTCGTTGAAATTTCATTTGTTCGGGCTGACAATTGAACTTTTTTGTAGAAAAATCGTTTTTGGCTTACACTTTGACCTGTTTGTTCTAAATTCGTCTTTTCGGTTTGAAAGTTCTTTATTTTGGTAAAAAAATCAACTATTTAGTCGAAAATTCGTATTTTCTGATAGGATATTCAACTGTTCCTTCAAATGAAAAATCATACTTCATTGAAAATTATCTCTTTTGGCCAACATTTTAATTATTTATTTTTTATCGAAAGTGCAACTATTTCGTTAAAAAAATTCGTGTTTTTTGGTTAAATTCAACTGTTTTTGATTTAACATTAAAATCTTTTTTCGTTGAAGTATCAACTATTACATTTTTCGGTCAGAATTCATCTTTTTTGGTTAAATTCGAATATTTTTTATTCAATAATAAAATCTCTTTTTGGTTAAAATAACATTGTTTTAGTTGAAAATTCAACTATTTTGTTTAAAATTTAATTATTTTGTTAAGAGTTCAAATATTTTGTTGAAAAGTCATATTTTTGGTCGAAAATTTAACTGTTTTGTTTAAAATATGTTATTTTTTGACAGAAAATTCGTCCCTTTGGTTTGAAAATTTAATTGTCTTCTAAAAAGTTCGTCCTCTTAGCTTAATCATTCAACTATTTGGATAAAAATGGAACCGTTTTGGTTGAAGTATAACTTTTTTTATTTAATAATTCTATCATTTGGTTGAAAATGCATCTTTGTGGGTTGAAAATTCAACTATTCGGTTAAAAATTCTACTATTTTGTTGAAAATTCGTCTTTTTTATAGAAAATTCGTCCCACTTGATTGAAAATTCACATTTTTTGGTAGAAATGATCTTGGTTGAAAAAATCAAGTGTCTTCTAAAAAATTCGTCTATCCGGCTTGAAGATTCAACAATTTAAAAAAAAATTCTTTTGTTTTTAGGTTGAAAACTCAACTTTTTTATTGAAAGTGTGACTATTTTTTGGAAAATTCCTCTCTTTCTTGAAAGTTCAACTATTCGGTTATAAATGCAACTATGTGATCTAAAATTATTTTGTTTTTTTTGTTGAAAATTCAACTTTTTGGTTGAAAAATTATCTTTCTCCATTGGAAATTCAACTATTTTGTTGGAAATGCAATATCTTTCAACTTTAAGTCTTAATCGTTTCATATTAATTTCAATATGGTACCTGTAAATTAATTTTGTTTAAAAGAATTTATTCCCCTATTATTGGCCTATTTTCGTAAGAAATCACCTTATTTTCCCTGTTTTGAAAACATTTTGGGCTGTGAAGTCTGTTCAAATATTATATTTGTATGTTTTTTGTTTTATTTTATGCGTTTATCCAATCGAAGAAAAAATTTTGATTTAAAAAGAGGGGAGTTGCTCATATTTGTAATGTCACCCTAAGGGGTCCAAGCTTTGTGTGATGATCTGTGACAAAGAAGGAGAGGGGTGGAAAAACTTTTCAAAATAGCGTAACGTAGTTTTTGAACGGCCCCTTATCAAATTTGAAAAATGGAAATTGGAATCCCATCAGTTGAAAAAAAGTGCAATTTAAATTTCTAAAAGTTAGTTGTTGACTAATTTAGAATAAAATAAAGCTGATAACAAATACAAAAACTAATTTTTTATACATTTTTCATAAATTTTCTAAACTTTTATTTTTATTTCTTAGTATTTTACCACGATTATATTCATTTAATAGAAAATTTCCATCGTACTATCTAAGCGAGGAAGTCTCGACTTAAAGGGACTTATTATTGGATTGAGTGGAAGGAGGACAAAAAGAAGCCACATTGAAATCAATTTGTAACCCGGCGCCTTGACGAGAAGGAAATCCGGGTTGTAGGATCCATAGAAAGCCAGCATAAAGGCACCGGTTCTCTAGACTCAAAGCCCTCGGTTTCCGGTATTCTCAAATCACGAGAAGAGCCTCTTTCTGAGATGCTACACGATTTCGCGATTTTGAATGGTTCAAGATAACAGCCTTCATCCTAATTTTCTTTGTAGAGACAAAGAAAATCCAAATTTTGATTTTCTACGCTAAATCGAGGTCACTCAATTATTTCTGGTTCACAAAGATTCAACAATTTTAATGAAGTCTTTCCCAGGCCTGCCAGCGACATTTACATACATTAAAAAAAATTATCGAAAAGGGACTAATAAAAGATATCCAATAATTGCTAGAAATGTTTGACACGTACGATTTTCTTGAAGACCTTCTTTTATTAAATTATTTCGACAAAAGTGGAAAAAAATGCAGGGAAAGTAAGGGAAGAGGAGGTAGGGGAAGCGAGGGAAGTTAGGGGGAACGATGGGAAGGAGAACGGGAAGTGAGGAGAGGGGAAATAGTTTAAATGAGGGGAAATTAGGACGAGTATGAATAGGTGAAGCGAGGAGAAATTAAGGGAGTGGAATGAGTGGAAGTGAGAGAAATTAGTGGAAGAGAAGTATGGGAATTGAGGTGAGGGGGAGTAGAGTAAATGAGGGAAAATGAGGAGTAGTAGTAGTAAGGGAATTGAGGGGAAATCATGGGAGAGAAAGTATGTGAATTAGATGCAGGAGGGGAAATAAGGGGAATAAGAAGAGGAAGGTTAGGGAAGAAAGTATAAGTGAGGGGGAGTAGATAACATTATCAAAAACGAAGGTGAGTAGGGGTGGGTAAGTGAGGGCTAGGGAGGGGACGCAGGGGTTGAGAATTATTGTCTGGGGAAGCACGGAGAGGGGAAAGTACTCGTAGAGTAGAAAGAAGTGGGAAAGGGGAGAGCGAAACTATGAGAGTATTTTTGAAAATATTAATATTTCTTGTAGCCGAGAAAAATACTTGAATAAAGTTGAATAAATACAAGTACATTTAAGGAACATAAATAATTAGTTTAGGATCGAAGCTAATTCTTATAAGCAATTTATATATAAAATACTTGCAAGAGAAGCTGGAGGGCAGAAAAAAATTGTTTGTTGACTAAAACCAATTATGAAAATGATACTCGTAAAACATTATTAACAAATATTAACAATTACTATTGTCATAAATATTTTAATAAACAAATAGTACATTTTTGTATCTTTTTCGTAGGTATATATGTTTATTCTCATCAAACGAATTCAAAATATACTTTTTATTGATTAATAATCACACACATTTAAAAATATTAAATATTCATTAATATTAATAATAAAAATAAAATTCCAAATTTAGTCACTTTCACACAGTTATTAACAAATTATTAAGTACATATTCACTTGTACATTTTTCTCATAAAAAAATAACAGTATGTTTTTAATTGATTAATAGTCACACACATTTATAAATAATAATTTCTTTATTTTCAATAATAAAAATTATAAACAAATTTGAAAATTGGTCACTTTGATTTAGACAAAAATTAATTTTTCTATTAAAAATTATTTCAGACAATCACGTAGTAATATTCTGTTTAGAAAATGTGTCAATTACTCCTAATTGTTATTGTTATCAACAGATTATCAAATAAATATTAATTTATACATTTTTGCATATTTCAATATGATTTTACACATGGAACGAATTTGGAATATGGTTTAAAGTGATTAATAACCACAGAACATTTTAAACATTAAATCCTTCTTATTGTTAATAACATACATATAAATTATAAACTAATTCCAAAATTCGTTTAGAAATAACTACTTACTAACAATAGTATTTTTTCAGTTTAAATTAATTTATTGTTTAATTTATTACATATGATTCCTAAATTCGATACATTTGATCTTAATGGAAAATTACTATTAAGGTGTTTATAATATAATATAGTAGACAAAATAATTTTATACTGCATGACAGTGACTAGTTCTTGAATTTTTTCATAATTTACGTTTTTAACAATAAGAACAATTTAATGTTTACAATTTCCTGTGATTAGTAATGACTGTAAAACATATTCATTCTTGGTTTTATGAGAAAACGAACGTTGAAATGTATATAAAATGTAAACATGAGTATGTTTTCAATAATTTGCTAATAACAATAACACTTAAGAGTCAGCGTCCCATTTTCTTAATGGAATATTACTATTCGGTTGTCTGACACATCTTTCAGTAGAAAAAATCATTTTTCCTCTGTATGATATTGACTAATTTTTTAATTTGCTTATAATTTTTATTATTAACAATAACAAATATTTATAAATTTGGATGATTATTAATAAATTTAAAACACATTTGGAACTGGTTTGATGAGAAAAACAATATATACCCACGAAACAGATGGAAAAATTACTAATTGTTCATTAAAATGTTTATATCTATATTATTTGTTAATGTTTGGTAATTATTTGTCACTTGTATTATTTTTATATGGTACCTGATCACTTTCAGTCAACAAACCATTTTTTTCGCAATAACAAATAATATTATCAAAAAGTCTTATTTTTCTATTTTTTGTTATTTATACAATAAACAATATAAGTATAAATGTGAAAAAATAATTTACAGACGTTATATTGTGTTTAATGCTAAGCATTTTAAAAAAAAAGACATCGAAATCGGTTAAGAATTATAAGCTCTAACCAATTTTAAGCGGTAAATTTCTGATTTTACCACTGCATAAATGAATAAACTCACGACTTGATATTCAAATAACTTTAATTTTGTTTTTGAATTCTTATTTTGTGTTTACCTGCTGGGCTACGTTGAAATTATTCATAATATTCAAAGCCAGCTAAAATTTAATTTAAATGAATTTATATATAGATATTTTTCTAATTTTGATTTTTTTTATTATTTGCAGATCCGAACTCGAGGTTGAGCAAGTAAAGTCAAAGGATGGAAAATCATGGCAATCACTATGCATGGCACAGCACTACCAAATGTTTAGAATTTACCGTAGACCTGGGGTAATTGCAGATGAGCAAGTAATTTTCGACAGAGCCACTTCCGGGGATCATATCATTCTAGCTCATCACAATCAGGTAACTTTTTTAATTTGAAATAACATATGCAACTAGGAATAATTTCTTTTTTAATTCTTCGAAAAGATTTTGTAAATAATTGTAGCGTTCACAGCGCAAAGAGAGCTAAAAAAGGGGTAATAGGGGAATCTGTTACGAAAAACGTGGAAAAATTAAACATTTATTTTTACATGTAGAAAAGAAGAAAAAAAAATGATGATAAGAAATATTATATTTTTAAATTATTTTAAATTATTTTTAATTATTTCTGCGATTAAATAACTTATTTTTAAATTTTGGATATACACAGGTCCTTGGAAATCCATCCTCGGCGATATAAAAAAGTCCGATAAAAAATGAAGTTAAATAAACGATTTTTACGGGTATGTTTGAATTCAAAAATTCAAAAATATTTTGTGTTTCGTATTTCTTTTCAAGATTTATTGTTTTGCCCGTACAAAGATTTTAGATTTCAATTTTTATTTAAATTGTAAATAGTTCATATTTAAATCGGTCAAATAACATTTGTAAGATTTCAGGGTATCTATAAATTTTCACTAACGAAATTCTCAGTTTTCCCCGTTTCTTCCCAATTATAAATACCAGATGTCTTCTAATTTTTTTGAAAGAGTTTTTATTTTTAAATGGCTACAGTTTTCAGCACTTGATGCACTAACATAATTCTATTTGTGTTACAATATACTGTTTTACATTTATTTTTTACTGTATGTATAAATAATTCATTTAAGTGTTTCAAATAAAAAACTTCAGTTGATTTCCTGCGTAATTCCAATATTACGCATATATTTTCAAATGTAGTTAGACAGTATATTTATAGAGAAAAGGGGAATTTTTTAGAGAATAGTGGGGAAAAGGGTAATTTCCAAAAGATAGAGGAAAGGCAGGGGAAAGAATGTAATCTTTGCAATTCCAACAACAATAAAGTTTCTAAACTAAATAATTAAATTATAGTAATCTCTAAAACATTAATTTTGACTAACCTTTTCGCAAAAAGTTTTACAGCGTACCAGTCAGGGCATCAGATAGAGGTCGAATCACAGAAGGAGAATTAATTCAGCAAATTTTGAAGATCATTGAAGAGAAACCAGATCCTAGAACACCTCCAGTTGGAATCCTTACAACCTCCAAGAGACCTGTGTGGGCAAAAGCCAGAGAAGAATTATTAAAAAGTGAGTACAGTGTATGAATTGTAATATGAGATTATCAGTCAATTTGCGTATTTTTCTGTGATTTATGACACATGACGAATTAGTGAAGCTCTTCGCCTGGGGTGATTACTAGAGAGATTGATCAGCGAACTGTGTCGGAGCTGTGTTGCCGATTTTGTCTGATTTTTCATTGACCAATTTTTCATTGTCCCAGACCATTAATATTCAAAGCCTTTTATTTAAATCTTCTAACATTTTTAACGTACAATCTTTTATAAAGGGAGTGAAACAAACAAATTTCATATTACAATTTCAAACTTATTTATTTATTTTAACGAATAAAAGATGACTTTTCTACCATAAAAGATGAATTTTCAATCCAAAAGGATGAATTTTTGAGGAAACAATTGAATGTTCGACCAAAATAATTAAAATTTCAACAAAATAGTGGATTTTTTAACCAAATTGTTGAATTTTCAACCCACGAAGATGAATTTTTAACGAAACGGTCGAATTTTCTAACAAAAAACATTTAACTTCAACCAACTAATTGAATTTTTTATAAGACAGTTTAATTTGCAACAAAAAATATTGATTTTCAATCCAAATAGTCGTATCTTCTGTCCAAATGAAATGTTCAACAAAAAAGTTCAATTTTCGATCAAAAAAGATAACTTTTTAACAAAATACTTGAATTCTCAACCAAAAAAATGCGAATTTTCTACAAAAAAGGGTAAGTTTTTAACTAAAAATGAAAAAGTTACATTTTCAGTTAAAAAAATTAAGTTAAAAAAAAAATAATTTTTGATTAAACAGTTGAATTTTTAAACAAAGAGATGAGCCTTTAGCAACAAAATTAACAAATTAGTTCAATTCTTAAACAAATAGTTGAATTTTTAATTTAAAAATATCAATTTTCAAACAAAATAGTTTAACCTTTAACCAAAGAGTTAAATTTTCAACTAAAATTATAAATTTTCACCTGGAATAGATGAATTATTATCAATCCATAAAGACGAAGTTTTAATCAAAAGGTCGAATTTTCGAACATAAAAGAATAAAATTTAACCAAATAATTGAATTTTTTTGAAAACGATTTAATTTTCTACAGAAAATATTAATTTTTAATAAAAAAGGACGAGTTTTTCGTCCAAATAGACGAATATTCAACAAAAAAAATGAATTTTCGACCAAAAAAGATCAATTTTTAACTAAATAATTTAATTTTCAAAAAAATAGTCGAAGTTACAAATAAATAAGATTAAACTTTTACAGAAAAACAAATTCAAAACAAAATATTGTAATTTTCAACTAAAGAGATAAATTTTCAACAAACTAATGAAATATTTAATAAAATACATGAATCTTCAAACAAATAGTTGATTTCTCAACCAAAAAGAGATCAATTTTCAACAAAAAATCTAACAGTTAAATTCTCAGTACACTTTCAAGTTAAAAGATGAATTTTCTGTAAAACAGTTGAATTTTAAACCAAAAAGTTCATTTTTAACTGAAAAGTTGCATTTTCACCTAAAAGGGAGGGAATTGCAAACCAAGAAAATTATATTTCAACCAAAAAAGACGAATTTTCATCTGAAAAAGGTAACTTTTTCACCAAAAATGGAAAAGTTCCATTTTCGGTTTAACAATTTAATTTTAGACCAAAAAAATAATTTTCAACAAGAGAGTTAAACTTTTAACCAGAGAGATCAATTTTCAACTACAATTATGAATTTTTAACTGAAACTGTTACATTTTCAGTTGAAAAGAAAAAGAATTTTCAACAAAAAAAATTCCAAACAAAGAGATGAACATCTGGAAGGATGAATTATCAACAAAAAATGATTTTTTAACAAAGTGGTTCAACCATCAACCAATGAGTTAAATATTACACTAACAAAAAAGATGCATTTTTAACGAATAATTTAATAGAAGACATTTCAATTAAAAAGGATTTTAATTTTAAATAAAAAACAATTGAATTGAACCAAAAAATGACGAATTTTCAGCAAAAGTTAAATTCTCAACCAAAAAAGATTAATTTTCAACCTAACAGTTTCATTTGTATTAAAAACAGATCTAAGATTTACTAAAAGTAAATAAATTTTTAAACCAAAAAAATAAATCTAAACAAAATAGAATTTTCAACCAAAAGAGATTTCAGTTGAATTTTCAACACCAAAATATCAATTTGCAACAAAATGTTAATTTTACACCAAAATAGTTGAATTTTTATTTTAAAAAGACAAATTTTCAACAAAACAGTTGAATTTTCAATAAAAGAGGATGAGTTTTTGACAAAACTGTTGCTTTTTCAACCAAATAATAAATTTTTTAACTCAAAATCTAATTTTCACGTGGAAGCAACAGGAAAAAAAATAAATAGATAGAAATACAAGGAAAATAAACTACTGACAAGAATATTATATCAGGGTTGCCGCAAAACTTCATTTTCAAAATTCCCTAATTTTTTCCTGCCTTGTACCATTTTCACATAGAATATTTTATAAACGGAATAAAGCACTTTCAAATAAAATTGTTCAAATTTCAAATTTATTATCATCGACAGTTATTTAAAGTGCCTCTTATAGAAATTCTCTGACTTTTGCAAACATTTTTTTTTAATGACTTTCCTTGTCCAATAATATCACCTAATTTTTTTCCTCGCCCACCCTGTTTCTATGTAGTCAAAAACATCTATTTTATTTTTAATACCTAAATTGTCTTATGCCCTGTGAGAAATAATAAAATTCTTCTCTTTTAAAACAGAACAAAAATAGAAGAACTTTCCGTAAAAGAAAATATTTTCAGCATTAAATGTCCTTTTGATATATAAAACTGCGAAAATAGAAGAGTACCATAAATATAATAATACTTTATTAATCCAACGAAGATTGAATTTCAATTTTAATTAATTTAAGATTGGATTTTCGCAACGGAATAAAAAGGGTTTTTTTCTGAATGTCCCTCCTTATGAAAAAATCGATATGAATTTCAATTTTCAATTAAATGTTAAGGATTGTTTCGTCGCCCTCAGTCATAATTATTATCGGGTGTTCCTCTTCACACCAATATTCGCGATATCCCCATTAGCTCCCTAAACCCTAAACCAACCTTACTCAACGAGGTCCTACAACCTGTGCCTCTAAATCGAATAAGTGATGCAATAACGATTTAACGACGACTTGCGGTCGGGGTTGTAACCGTTTAAAGCCCATCTATATAAGGATAAATTCTTTAAGACTCCTTTAAAAGGTTTAAAATTCTTTTCGAGAAAAGTGTCGACCTGGAGTTTTTCGCTTAAAGGCGATCGATCAGATGTTTTTATTTTTCAGTTGAGAGTGATAATTATTTGCAGTACTATCATTATAATAGTAGGTAATTAATTCATTCTATTTGTAAAGCATTTTTTATTTAGGAGACCATTAATTTGAGAATTCCATTTTTTCTTAAAGTTAGGGTATAATCAAATTTGAAAAAATGAACGATTCGTTCAACAAAATAGTTGAATTTTGGACCAAAACAGATTGCTTTTTAACCAAATACTTGCAGTTTCAAGAAACTAAATAAATTTTTAACAATATAGATAAATTTTTAACCAAATAGTTCCATTCATAAGCAAATAATTGAACTTTAAAACAAAAGAGACGAATTTTCAACAAAATAGTTTAACTTTTAACCAAATTTTCAACCTACAAAGATGAATCTTTAACCAAGTGTTCAAATTTTCAATAAAAAAATATTAAGCTTCAACCTAAAACAGTTTCCTTATTAACGAATTAGTTGAATCTTTATACCGAAATGTTCAATTTTCAACAAAAAGATGAATTCTTAAAGAAAGTTTAATGGTTGATATTTTAATAAAAAAAAACTGTTTCAACCGAATAATTAAATTTTCAACAGAATAATTAATTTTTTAACAAAATAGTTGAATTTTTAACCAAATAGTAGAATTTTTCATCTACAAAAATGAATTGTCAGCAAAAAACAAAATAGTTTCATTTTTAACAAAAAAAGGATGGAATTTCGACCAAAAGAGATGAATTTTCAAACAAATAGTTTAATTTCTAACTAAAAAAGATCAATTTTCAACAAAAAGATGAATTCTCGAAGATAAATTAATGAGTTAATATTTCAAGAACAAAAATACTAATTTTGTACAAAATAGTTGACTTTTCAACAAAAAAATTAAATTTTCAACAAAATAGTTGAATTCTTAACCAAATAGTAGAATTCTTCATCAAAAAAGAGGAATTTTCAAACAAATAGTTTAATTTCTAACTAAAAAAGATAAATTTTCAACAAAATACTTTATTTTCAACCAAACATTTGCATTTTTACCCAAAAAAGGGGAAATTTCAAACCAACAAAATTAGTTTTACATAAAAAACACTTTTTTTTAACTGAAAGATATCAATTTTCAACAAAGAATGGAAAAGTTAAATTTTCAGCTTAAAAAAAAATGATTTCAAACCAGAAAAAACGAATTTTCAACAAAATGGTTTTTTCAATCAGAGATGAACCTTAAACCAAAAAA
>CAKNWT010247803.1:0-20480 GCA_932066315.1 Andricus coriarius
GTATACATTTTTAGATTGATCTAGCATTCACGTCTTGTTTATTTAAATAACACGTTCGTTCCGCAACACTGATCAATCCCTCCATCGATCACCCCAGACGAAGAGCTTCAGAAAGTCATCTTTTCAAGCACTTCATTTGGGCCCATTAGTGTCCAAGGTCTTTTGTTTTAGGCATCATTCATTCCGTTCACACTCTTCATCATGCATTTCTTATAAACTATTTTTTGTCACAATTTTCTGTCCTGGCTTTTCTGTCCTGTCTCTTCGAATTAGGGTCTCATCCACACATTCTAACCATTCTTTCCTCGGTCTACCTCTGGGTACGCTGCCATTTACTTTACCAAGATATACTTGTTTTGTCAGTCGTTCATCCTTCATTCTCTCAACATGCCCAAACCGTCTCAAAAAATTTTTCATTCATATTCTTTTTTTAATTTTCAACTTTTAAATAATACAAAACGGCAGGCCGACAAAACCCGCGTGTGTTTTGACGACACGAAGCGACCAAAGGATGACTGCTTTCTGCATCCATCTCACAAGTGCCTTGGCATATTTTTGGCACGCGCGTATGGCTTTAAGGTTATGAACCAGTGACAGCTTCCCACCTCCGAGAGCACCGATCACAAGGACAATTACTTTGACCAAATATTTTTGGTACAGCCGCTGCAACTCCCTATTGAGGTCTTGATACCTCTCCTTTTTTCCCTTCTCCTTGGCCGTGATGCTGTAGTCGGCCGGAGCCAAGAATTCGATCACGAATATGGTTCGTTTCTCGAAGTCTTGGAGAACAATGTCAGACCTGGAGTGAACAACGGAGACTGCTGTCCGAAAATCGTAGTTCCAGAAAATTGGGCACTTCTCGTTTTGGGCAATTGACTTTATCTCCCTTGGCGCCTTCGGCTGGGCAGGGTCGCGGCCAAAACCGCAAGAGCGACAAAGATGGTAATAAAGCACTCTTAGGGCCGCATTATGTATGTAGATATACGTTGTTCCCGCATGGATGGGACACCCAGATAGTATGTGTTCTAGGTACTCTGCGTGTGCATGACACACTCTGCACCTATCGCCGGGAACTTCCTGACAGAAAATGCGGTCACGGTATTCTAAGGTTGAAATGACACCGTCCTGGCATGCGAAAATGAAACCTTTTATACCTGAATTTAGCCCTAATGATCTGAGAAAAGCAAAAGTTTGCTCCTTCGAAAGGGACTGTTTTTCTACATTCCTGTGAATTCCTGTCATGAAGATATTGGAGATCCAGAAGTCTGCATCGGCCGTGGCGGCGTAACAGAATGCGTTCCCTGTGTGATTGGCTACATAACATCTGGTAGACCGTTCACGGAAAGGATTCGAAAGTTCGCTTAAGAACTGAAGATCTACAATTACACACTGAACAAGTCAAAGCTGCTGACTCTCAAGCAGCATATTGTTAACAAAATATGGGTGTTATCTGACGCAAGGAGGATAATACAGAAGAGGGAGAGGTGGGTCAGGGAGAATCAACCGTTTTTCGCTGATCCATCGCGCCCCCTCAGCGATCTCCCTGTTTCGCTTATAAATCCAACCAAGCCCAACGAGGTAGAGACTTTTTGGACAGATGTAGACAAGTTCCCGAAAAAACTAGAGTTGAAAGAAGATACTGGTAATATTATCTGCCCCGCATATTTACCTTATATTTAAAGTCGGAAACATCTATTCCGCAGTGACTTGTGTTAGGACGCACTATACTCCTCCCGAAAAAAGGCAACTTTTCCAACCCAGGGAATTAAAAGCCAATCACTTGTTTGAGCACGCTGTATAAGAGCTTTACAGCCGCCATAAAAACAGGATTTTTCGAAGAATTGAGCCTGTGTGGAGTGATATGTATGAAAAATGTGACTCGAAAAAAGGTGTAGCAGGCTGCCGAGAGAACTTTTTAAGTGACAGGTGCTTCTGCAAAGACGCAGGAGCCTATCAGCGCGTCCGGTCAATGGCCTGGATTGACTACCGGAAAGCTTTCGATTCAACCTCTCATAGACTTATCATCTGTCTGTTGGAAAGCTTGAAGGTGCATCCACACATAATGAGATGCATGGAGAGATTGATGCCCTTTTGGAAAACTCGATATACTATCTCATTTGGAAATTAACGTGTGACAAAGAACAACGTCACCTTCCAGAGGGGCGTCTTTCATGGCGATACGGTTCTGCCTCTATCTCTCGCACTACGAAATTCTCCTAAATACCTCTGCGCATAAGGACACTCATGTATTTCATAAGTATGACCTGAAGATCTATGCTTCTGGTGCAAGCAAACTTCAACTTGCTTTCAATATCGGCAATGAGTACATAGGAGAGATTGGTATGGACTTTAGATTGGAAAAGTATGCCAAGATTCATCTGAAGACAGGAACGATTATTGACATTCCCGATAACTCTGAGCTTTTGGATATAACTGTTGTTAAACATGCAGACACTCGAGAGACCTATATATACCTGTGCGTGCCTCAAAGCCGCAATCAGGACGTAACATCAGTGAAGGAGTCTCTACGAAGCAGACACAAGCATCTTCTTCGACAGATTTCGTCTTCAATTCTGTCGGCATTGAACAAGGTATTTGCGACTAACATGATTGCCGCCTGGGTTCTACTCTACTCGTTTGGGGTGGTTCAATGGACGAAGAACGAGCTTGCGGCCTTTGATATCGCTACACGTAAAATCATTCATATGCATACGAGCTTGTATATAAATTCGTCAGTTCCGCGATTATACATCTCACGCCGTCAAGGCGGACACGAACTTCTGAATCTCCAATGGCTTTATAACAGAATTGTTTTAAGTACAGCTAAAATAGTTGTAAATGGCAGAGATCCTCTCCTAAACATGATCAGGAAACACAAGATGATTGGAAAAGGAGCATTCAATTACAAAGCCGCGGAGCAGGCGGCCGAGAACCTTGGCAGAGTTTAAAAAATTCCGCCGAATGCTACAACACAAGAAAATGCACGGAAACTTTTATAGAACGCTCCTAGGGAGATAGAGTCAATTGTCGAAAACGAGAAGTGCCAAATTTTCTGGAACTACGATTTTTGGAGAGCGGTCTCCGTTGCCAAGCAGAAGAAAAAGGAGGAGAGGTATCAAGACCTTAAAGGAGCTGCAACGACTGTACTCAAAATATTCGGTTAAAGTAATTGTTCTTTTGATCGGTGCTCTCTGAGTCACAAAACTATCACTGGTTCGTAACCTTAGAACTATATCCGCGTGCAAAAAATATGCGAAGGCATTTGTGAGATGGATGCAAAAATCTGTCATCTTTGGTTAGCTTCTTGTCCTCAAGACAGGCGAGGGTTTCGCCGACCTGTCGTGATTTCTTCGTACCCATTGACCACCCATCTTACGTTTATGAGACGTGGCCATAGGTGTGACTTGCCGCGGTTCTACTGGAAGCCGTTGTCATTTTTATATGGCAATTGCTCCCACCTGGACGCTGCGGTGGTTGTTTAACCCTTTTTCTAAATTATATATATAGTTAAAAGATTGTGAAAAGGACAACCGCAGGATTTCGCTGGAAGCAGGTGCTAATATGAAAAATTGCTCCCGCTCCCAGCGAAATCGCGGTAAAATTTCAGCTACAACCACGTCTCACGACCGTGAGATAGGTGGTTACAGTCTGCGACGAATTCAATACGATAATACGGCATATGTCTCGTACACCCAGAGGACACGGAGCGACCTAAGGACGACCGCCTTCTGCATTTTCCCCGAAAGTTCTTTATACCTCTCTTTCTTTACATTCTCCTTAGCTATGATGTTTTTGTCAGCTGGTGCCGAAAATTCGATAACGAGCATGGTTCGTTTCTCGAAGTCAACAAGAACTATATCAGGCCTCGAGTGCGCAACAGAAACAATTGTCGAGAATATAAAGTTCAAGTATATCCGACACTTCTCATTCTCGACAATTGACTCTATTTCCCTAGGAGCGCTTAGCGGATCGGTATTTGGGCTGATGCCGTAAGAGTGACAGAGATGGTAATAAAGCACTCTTAGTGGCGCATTGTGCCTTTGGATGTAGATCGTTCCCGCATGATGCGGACAACCAGATAGTATGTATCCTAGATGCTCGGGGTGTGCATGAAACGCTCTGCAGGTATCATCGGGAATGTCTTGGCTCAAAATGTGGCGACGGTATTCTAGATTGGAAATGACACCGTCTTGGCATGTCAAAATGAAACCCTCCGTGCCCGACTTTAATCCGGGTGATTTAAGGAAAGCAAACGTTAGCTCATACGACATCGACAGATCCTCAAAATTTCTTTGGAAGATGCCGTGCATCTTCTTCTCGAGGAGCTTTTCGCGGAAGTTTTTCTCCACTGCTTTCTTAATCCGGGCCTTCAGGAGTGAGTACTCGAGATGGATAAGATTTGGTGCACTTTGCCCATCCCTGATATTGAAGTCAAGGCCGAGTGTTTCAGCAGCCTCCTCCGCTGCTTTGTAGAGAAACGCCCCTTTGCCCACTTCTTCGTGTTTCCTGACCATTTTAAGAAGAGGGTCTTGTCCATTTGCGACTATATGTGCTGTATCCAAAATAATCCTGTTGTAAAGACATTCAAGATTTAGTATTACGCGACCACGCGACTTTTGTTAATTTGCATAACCTTTCGGGACACGATATGGAGGGATCTGAGCTCCTCATTCGTCCATGGAACCACTCCAAATGAATAGAGTACTACAGGGACGGCAAGCATGTTCGTCGCCGATACTTTGTTCCTCGCCGACAGATCGGAAGACCAAATCCGTCGAATAAGATGTTTGTATCTGCATCGGAGAGTATCCTTTATAGATGTCACGTCCTGAATGCGGCTCTGTGGCACGCCCAGGTATGTATAGGTCTCTTCAACGCCAAGGTGTCGTATAGCACTTTTGTCGACGAGCTCAGGGTCTTCCGGGATTCCATTAAGTTTTCCTTTCTTCAAATAAACCTTAGCGCATTTTTCTAACCCGAACTCCATTCCAATTTCTTGAGTGTACTCCTTGACAATGTCTAGAGCTAAATGTAGTTTCTCTTGATTTTTAGCATAGATCTTGAGATCATCCATGTAAAATACATGAGTGACTTTATGCTTTCGATTTCCAGGTTTGCCGCAGAGGTACCCTTCGGAATGGCGAAGTGCGAGAGATAGTGGCAATAATGTGAGGCAAAAGAGGAGAGGGCTCATGGTGTCGCCCTGAAACACACCTCTCTGAAAGGTTACACTGTTAGTGATCACACGATGTTTTCCAGATGAGATAGTAAATCTGGTTTTCTAAAGCGGCATTAATCAAAAGCTTTCCGGTAATCAATCGAGGCCATCAATAGGTAACGCTGATAGAATTCTGCGTCTTTACAGACACATCTATCGATGAGCAGGTTCTCCCGACATCCTGCTACGCCTTTCTTTGAGCCACGTTGTTCGTACATCTCTCGCCACACAGGTCCAATTGTCCAAACAATCCTATTATTTAGGATAGCTGTGAAGATCTTATACAGTGTGTTCGGACAAGTTATGGGCCTGTAATTTTTAAGGTCAGCTAAGTTGCCCGTCTTCGGCAGGAGCACTGTGCACCCTTCTACCAACCACTCCGGAATAGGCTCTTCCGACTTCAGATATGAGGTGAAAATGCGGGCCAGATGCTGGTGGGTTGAAGAAACATTCTTCCACCAGAAGGTCTTGATAACATCTGGTCCCGGAGCGGAATAGTTCTTCATGTCTCTTAATACTTTTTTCACCTCCCCGTTAGTGATAAGTGGGCATTCCTCCTCAGGTGTTATGAGGGCACTGCACAGCTCCATAAAGCTATTTATATTCTTCGAGTGTTCTTTCAGTGGATGCTGGACCTCGTAGACTTCTCTCCAAAATGCCTCGACCTCCTCTGGTGTAGGCGGATGATCGACAGTAACTGGAGGGTCTTGGAAGAGTCGAGATGGGTCAGATGAAAATTGTTGATTTTCTCTGACCCACCTCTCTCTCCGCTCTAGACTTCTCCTAACGTTAGATAGTACTCGTATTCTGTCAACAATATGCTGCCTGATGGTCAGTAGCTTTGACTTGTTAAGTGTGTGATGACAGATCCGCAGCTCGCGCGCGAACTGTCGAACCTTGGCAGTGAAAGTCCTGCTAGATGTTATGTAGTCAATCACACACTGAATTCGGGACGCGTACTGTCTGGCCCAGCCTATCTTTGTGCTGAGTTGATGCATTCGTCTTTGGGTCTTATGATCAACAGTTGGTTTTGTTTTACGGTTTGCATCTGCCAAAGCTCTCGCTGCATTATACACACTACAATTAATAGTCCAGAGGTCAGGTTCTTCGGAAAAATCTCCACGAAGCTCGTCATCCAGTTCAGCCAGATCTTTGGGCTTAAGAGAAACCTGAATGTTGACGTTTCTCCGGGTCTCTTTCTCTATTGGATGTCTGCTCACGGTTGGTCTCAGTGTCGCCTCTCTTTCTCTGTTGCCGGCTTCTTCTGGCTACGGTTGAGTAGGCGCTTCGCTTATATAACCCCTTTTTCGGAGTTCCTCGGAACGGTTTCGCAGATGTTGATGCAAAAAATTCGAGAGCTCTGGGTGTCTTCATTAGGTTCCCCAACTATAGGATAGTCGGCATTGTTGTCCGACCCATTCTCGGAATACCTGCGCGTTCGATTGTTTTGAACCGCACTTACTACAACTATGTTTGGTGTTGTCATTGTTGTTACCACGAGCAGCTAGGGAAAAGGGTTTTTCCATCCTTGTAGAGCACTGCATGCAAGGATGAGTCTGCATACTCTGAGAGGTCACCCGGTATCCCAGAATCACCGTTTGAGACACCTCACCCAGGTGCCATTCAGTTTTCGGCACAGTTGTTACGCCTCCGCTTAGGGGTTATTCCTTCGGGACCATCCCTGGACAATTGCCGCGACTGCTTATTAATTATTGTAACCATACTCAGCAGAAACCCTTGCTACAGGGACTCTCTATTCGCAACCCGAGAACGCGTTCGGCCGCTTTGTCATAGGCCCTTCGGTTCAATTCCTATGGAATCAAAACCGAAACCAAATATATATATATTTATTTAAAAATTTCTTATCAATTTTATTATTATTTTATTAATTTTTGATTTAATAAATTAAAATCGTAAATATAATCATTTATATTTAAACATTTTACAATGAAATTTTCCAGTATTATTAGTTTGTTGCGACTTATTAATTTGATAAATTATTGATAAATTATATATATTTTTAATTAAAACTTAAATATAAAAATTGACGAACAATTTTTTAAAACATTTTATCAATAAGTTTAAACTAATTAATTAATTACCTTTACAATCAAATTCTTTTAATAGAGTTAAATTTATTGCAACTTATTTCAAAAATTCTCATAAACTAATAAAATATTCATCTGAATTATTATTTATTTTGAACATTAAGGAAATTATTTTCAACAATTATTTCAAAACGAACACATATTAATATACTATTATTATATAAGTTTATCCTATCGTGTATTATCAAATTGAATAATAAGTTGCCCTGAAAAATAAAAATATCGTCAAATTTGTGTATATAATCATTGAAATCATAGTTTTTATTCGTGCACATGGGAAATTTTACATTATTGATAACTCTACCATTCAACTACAACTTGACGTCACAAGAGAAAATACTTAATGGGACGCGTAAAATGTACTACGACACGCGAAGATCATGCTATGATTAGAAATAACACAGGCCAGGTGGACAGCCAAACTCCGAGACCTATTTACACCGGCGCAACATGAGAAGTAGTCCATATTCTGATATTGCCTGACAAGACTGGATAACGCTAAGCACACCTTCTTCACGTGTAAACGATGGGTAGAAAGGTACTCGGCGTGTCTTTAAGACGGTCCTCGGAGAAGCGTGCTCTCCTGAGAGAACTTTTTCAGCCATGCTGCAATCCCAATTTTAATAGGGACGCAATATCGATCTTTTTGTCGAACGTACCCTGCGACAAAAGAAGGATGAACAAGAGAGTCTTGAAAATCAGGTATCCTGAAGAAAAGATTAAGCCCAATCATGGCGTAATGCGCCCCTAGGCAGTGGCCCCGAAGGAATACGAAAGCGATCTGGGGTGATGGTCTAGCAGGGAAAAGAGATAGTCAATTTAGTGGATATAACCGAACGGTAGATACTCGGATTAATTAATCAGGTCTTATAAACCACGTCGTCAAGAATATACTAGAAGGGGGGGGGCGTGTTTAGGGATTGTTTAAATACTTTTAAAAAATAGATAGTCTTTAAATCATGCTAACACAAACTGGACATGATTAAACATTACCCAGTGCAAAAAGTACTTACTCGGAATAATCAATCAGGTGCTGCTAAACCTTTTCTTCGACCCACGTTGTTCGTACATCTCTCTCCACATAGGCTAAATTCTTCTAACAATCCTGTCCTTTAGGATAGCTGTAAAAAACTTCTACGGCACGTTCAAACATTTTATTGGCCTGTAGTTCTCTGGGTTGGACAAGGCGCATTTCTTCGGTAGGAGTATGGTGTATCCTACGACCAAACATTGCGGAAAGGGCATCTACGAGTTTAAATATGAAGCGAAGATGCGGGCCAGATGTTTGTGCGTAGAAATAAACTTCTTCCACCACAAGTTCTTGAAACCATCTGGTCCTGCAGCGAAAAGGTTCTTCGTACCCCTAAGTGCTATTTTCACCTCTTAAATTTCTGTGCTTTCGGGATCTTGTATAGCTCTCTCAAAAAAGTCTCTATCTCCTCAGGCTTGGGTGGATTTTTGACAGAAACATGGAGATCGCTGAAGAGACGCGATGGGTCAAGAAGAAACTGTCAATTCTCCCTGCCCCCCCCCCCCCTCCCTCTTCTGTATTCTGCTCTTTGCGTCAGATAACACCAGTAGTTTGTCAACAATGTGCTGCTTGATTGTCATCAGCTTTTACGCGTTCAGTGTGTAATGGTAAATCCTCAGTTCGTGAGCGAACTTTCGGACCCTTTCCGTGAACGGCCTACCAGATGTAATGTAGTAAATGTTACAGTGAACACAAGACGCATTCTGTGTTGCCCATCCAATCTTCTTGTTCAGTTGATGCAAGCGTCTTTTGGTGCTTTGATTCATCGTGGATTTTAAGCTTCGATTTGAATCAGCCAAAGCTCTCGTCCCACCATAAGCTGAACAATTGATGGTCCAGAGGTCGGATTCTTCCGAGATATCCGCACGAAGGGAGGTATCCATTTCTACCAAATCTTGGGGCTTAAGAGAAAACTGGATGTTAATGTTCCTCCTTATCCTGAAATCGCTATTATCTCTCAGGTGGTGCCTGTTTTCCGCGGTTGGTGTTAATGTCATTTTTTCCTCTTCGTCTGCGGCTTTTTCGTACAGAGTTTGCGGAAGCGCTCTGGGTTCATATCCAGTTTTCGAGAGGTAGGCATCTTTTCTTAGCAAAGAATGTTTCGAAACACACAGCCGCGTTGTTCGTACATCTCTCGCCATACAGGTTTGATTCTCCGAACAATCCTATCATTTATGATAGCTGTGAAGATCTTACACAGCATGTTCAGACAACTTATTGGCCTGTAATTTTTAGGGTCAGACAAGTACCCATCTTCGGAATAGGCTATTTCGACTTTAAATATGAAATGAAAATTCGGGCAAGAGTAACTGGAGGGCCTTGGAAGAGTCGAGATGGGTCAGAGCAAAATTCTTCATTTTCTCTGACCCACCTCTCCCTCTACTCTAGACTTCTCCTAGCATCAGATAGTAACCGTATTCTGTCAACAATATGCTGCTTGATGGTCAGCAGTGAAATTCCTGCCAAATGGTATGTAGTAAATCACACACTGAAAGCGGGACGTGTACTGTCTTGCCTAGTCTATCTTTGTGCTGAGTTGATGCTTTTTTTTCTTATGGTCAGCCGTTGGTTTTGTTTTACGTTCTGCATCCGCCAAAGTTCTCGCTGCATCATACACATTGCAGTTGCTGGTCCAGAAGTCGGACTCTTCGGAACAATCTCCTCGAAGCGCGTCATCCAGTTCAGCCAGATCTTTGGGCGTGAGAGAAACCCGGATGTTGATGTTACTGCTGGTCCTAAGGCATCGCTCTTCCTCTATTGGATGTCTGCCTCCGGCTGGTCTCAGTGTAGCCTCTCTTTCTCTGTTGCCTGCTTGTTCTGACTGCGGTACAGTAGGCGCTCCGATCATATCACCCCTTTTCCGGAGGCCATGGGCACGGTTTCGCAGAAGTTGATGCGAACTGTGCGACGGCTCTGGGTGTTCCTCGCAACACATAGCACGCAGTCGCGCTATGTAATTTTGTCTCTCAGGGCCATACTGGTAACGCAGCACTACAGCAGGTCATCCATCAGTCGATCTTTCCACTCAAAATTATTGAGATTTGCCGGTCCATCGTATTGACTCTGCCTTGATTAGCTCGCTCAACTCTAGATTAGTCGGCATTGTTGTCCGACTCATTGTCGGGATACACAAACAAACACGCATACACACAGAGGGTGCCCGAGACTCAAGTTTCCAGACTTTTATGGATGTATAAAAATAAAAAAATAAATCTAAAATTCCTTTTCCAAAAATCAGTTAAAGTTTTAGTTTTGAAGTTATAAAATATTCAAGGTGGAGCAATCAGGAGCGCGTTATAAACAGTCGTGCGTCCGCTCACGCACGGAAGACTGTTTATACCGCGCTCCTGATTGGTGTCTGGGACACCATGTATATGTATACTACATACAGCGACAAAATTGGTTGTTTTTTTAGACGAGCTAGGACGGAACCCTTCCGACCAAACGGTACTGAAACGGCACATTAAATTCACACAGACATTCCCTTTATACCTGCGACCAGGCCAGCAAGTGGGCCAGCTGAATCAAATCTACGGGTTTCGATCATTTCAGATATCTAACTTTTTTAAAGTTTAAAATTACAATGAATATAATGAGTCTCGTACAATGAATGAGATACGCCAAAATAGATAACATTTTTGGATTCATCTTCAAAATAGTATATTAGTATGTAATTTCCAATAATAAAATATATGTAATGAGTTAGTTCGTAAATAAGAATAGCTTTAGTAATTTGAAGGACATTTTAAAAAGGTATTTGGATTTGTAGCGGTAGAGTACTGTAAATCACTCTGCCTGCCCGGTACGTGACGGATACAATAGGACCATTATACGACCGTCGCATAACTTTTAGTATCGTTTAGGTACCGAAATCGAAATAAACAGTCTCGGACCCAGTGCCGTCTCAGTGCCGTTCAATCTGCAGGGAAAATAAGCGATTCCGACGAGTATGAAATTTATTGTCCGAGCGAAGCAAGGTCAGCAAACACACGAGAAGGAAACGATCCCTCTCCTCAATTGCTCACGGTATTTTTTGTAATAGATGTATACGAAAATCGTGATTACGTATATCCTACTACGTCAGCAATTAAAACCCCCTAGGTATAAATTAGGGTAATTTGTGGTAGTGCGCAAATATCAATCACTACTGGTCACTAGCTAGAAATCAGTTATTTTCGTCCTGCTTCACATGCACGGAATATTATCATGTAAAGTTTATGTGGATTTAAGAAAAAGTATGATTAAATTTTGATACTTAGATAGTGACGCATAATTCAAGCAATTTTGTGCTGAATTTTCGGTCAACAAAATTTTCATTTGTAAAAACTAGACATTTTTTTACTGTGACATCTAGTGAGGAATACCATTTAAAATTACACTTGGATAAGGAAAATAAAAGGATACTAATTTGAAATTTCATAGTACTACATCGCCTCTCCGATGATATTTCTGTCCTTAATCGAACTTGACTTCCTTTAGTCTCTAAATGGACTTAATACTATACCTTGATTCAGGTTTGGTTACGAGGTTGGTATGTGACACGATATGTCCATTTATTTTAGATTCATTTCATATCTGTATTCCCGTGTAATACGCTTTGATGCTTTAGATAATTTGAAAAACACATTTTCAATATTATTTTTCCTTGATTAAACAAATTTGAATTAGATCTGTAATATTTTTCGGTTAAACACATGGTTGGTCAGTTACGCGTAACTCTGGAGTTTTTGACGAATAATACGTTTTCTACGTAATATACGTCGAAACCCGTAGAAAACCCAGTTGTTATAAATTGAATCTACAATATGAATTTAAATGGACTATAAAGTCACAGGTACCTAATTATTTGTTCATATAAGATGTATTTTTCATAGCACATATTTACATTATGGGTCAATATAGGTTATGTTATCAAGACGCGACACATGCCAGTGTTTAGACATTACGCAACAATTCTCTCGCCGCGGGATGTCACTCTTAGTATAGCACGTTTAAAAAAGCTCGGAGCAAAGAAGATTAATCGAAATGTAATGGAAGGCATGAAGGCGACGGAAAAAATTGAAAACGAGGAAAACGATTATTTTAAATTAGCACTTTTTTCTCAAGCCGAGGAAAAGTACTTAACATCGAAGACTTGTCTGAATAATTACCTAGACCACTTTGAATCTCAAGCCACGAAAAGTGCAAGCGGTTCGGTTCATCAGGATTTGCCGAACTTTACAGACCCTTTTACTTCAATTGTGGGTGAAGATCAGCTTTTGCCAAAGGTGCAAAAACTACACTATTTAAAAGTCAGTCTGACAGGTGAGCCGCTCAATTAATTATTAATATCTCGACTACCCCCGAGAATTTCGAGAGGGCATGACAGACATTATTGTGCAGGTACGACAATAATAGGATTTTTTTGAATAGCTGCTTGGCAAAACTCTTCAATCTATCAGTGATGCCTAGGGAGAGTGCATCAGAGCTATGTTCATTATTAAAGGATTTCAGTGAGGAAGTCGGTGCATTGGCTTCTTCAAAGTGTTCAACAGACAAATAGGATGAATTTTTGCCCACAAACTCATTCAGCCTTTGGACGCCACTACGCGCAAATTTTAGGAGGATAGCTTGAGAGCTATGGCTACACAGCCAAGATATTATACACATAATGCCTTTCTGGTGATCAAGGCGACCACCTTGGAAGCTGTCGAGGTAGTTTTATCATCTGCACCTCCAAGGGTTCCTCATTCTTCGAAGTTAGACAAATCAACTAGTTTCAAGTCTCATAATGCCAATGTCGACAAACACAAGGTTTGTTTGTTTTGCTGAGGACCACATTTCTTGTTCCAGCGCCAGGATTTCAAGAAGACATCAGATCAGCGCCGAAAATTCGTTGAAGCCAGGCAGCTTTGCTTAAACTGCTTTGGCCGACATCGCGTCTCGGGTTGCCCTTCGGTAAAATGGTGCCACGAATGTTCCGGAAGCATTACTTGGTGCTTCATGAATTTTCTCAACTGCTATCTTCCACAGCAGCGCCTAGTTTCAACAATAATGCTTCCTTTACAGCACAAATGACGGAACCGCTTTTAGGCTCTACATCGACGACGATACTCGGCACCTCCTTGGTCTACGTAATGTCTGCAACTAGACAAAAGCATCCGGTCACTCAAGAAGCCACCACCTAGCTGATGACTTCACGACTGGAACTGGCCCAGCTGACATGCAGCTAAGAGCAAATGTTTATTCTTTCATCATTCTGGAAGGACTAAGGAAAGGACAAGAAGATATGCTGATAGCTCAGCAGACGATATTTGGTTGGATCCTACCCGACCAAATTCCAGCTCAAGATTACAGGTTGGCTCTAATAGAAACCTCTTATTATTGTTGCCATGCAACGAATCTTTTCTAAGTATGTTGCCACCGTCGTTATAGTACGGCGGGCGGAAATATTATATAGTGCACCAGTGTCAGTGCCGTCAGTTTCGTCGTCGTCATACGACGAGGCGGGCAGAATGTCGGGATTCCACATTTGATCTTGCACCTGTGATTTTATAGTGTAGTGGTATGTCTTAGAGTAAGGTGTTACTGAAAAACACACCCACTCTGTAGTCTAGGGCAATGTCTTGCATTAGCTGCAGTCAGTACTCTGTAGGCAATCGGTCTCAATACAGGAGAGACTTCTCTGTGTAACTTTTCGGGCAACTCTTAAGTCGATTGCCTTCTGGTCCCTACTTAAGTCCAAGTACAAGCAGTCTCGCGAATTTCAACTAATAAAAGTACAGTTTCATCGTCATTGTGTCTCATCTCTCAGTTACAGTCCACTAAGCTAAGTTATTTTCAGAGCTATCCGAAACACAGTCGAAAAAATGGCTGTCCGTCCGCTAGTATGAAAATGCTCACGAAATAAAAAATGCCAATCGCAATGAAAAAACTGATAAAAACGTTTCTAAGCAAATACATAAAAAATGTAAGCATTTTGACTCAAAAAGTTCCCCTTAGTGCGTCAAGCAGTCTATGACCTGCGCATTACGCTAAAAAAATATCACAACTCGGGAATCGAAGTGATGAATGCGGAAAGTTTGATGGACAGTTTCGGTACCATGGGTTTCGGAGTGTCAACTGTTGGTGCATCGGGTGTACTCTCATTGCCGCCACACGGAACGTCCATCCCCACTCCGGTCGCGCATAGTACAGGAACTCACGACACGTACATGGCCACCTCTCCCCACTCTAATCGTACCGGCACAGTGCCACGCACTGGTAGCAGCCTTGCAACTCACGTTCCACCCCTGCCGCTACGAGAAAACTACCCAAATTTTCGATCGTTTTCGCGTGCGCTTTCGAGGCCAGACGCCTGTTACTCGTGCTCTCTACCCAATCCCACGGAACGCTATAGTGATGCCGGATTACCAACCGGACAAACCGGCCGACTATTATTTTTTGAAAAGTGGCCAGTAGATTACCGCGAACATGAACAGTGCAGCAGAAAGTCAATTAGTGACGGCTGATACCTGTCAGCAGAATCGTGTGTCCCCCACCATAGCACCGCGCTGCGAAGTCATCCACGCACATGAGTTAGTTTCGGTGAACCGTCGGCGCGAATTCAAAACAAATACGATCACTCTGAGCGCCAAAACACTAGGCTAGGTTCGCCGAATATAAAAACGGTTCCACGGAATCGTGGAACGATTGTTGCGTCCCTACTGGGAATAAGAACAAATAAATTACGTGCACCGAAATATGTACCATTACCCATCATTACCCGAAAAATCATTATTACCGAGATAAGCGTATCGTGAACCTAAGCGAGGTTCTTTTCCACGTAGAACGTCCGCAATACATTCACTTGAAGCTACCGACGATGGCGCAACCGAAATGCAAGTGGACGAACTACAGTATACCGCCTCCTCTAATACAAAGAACCCTCCCAACGCGAAAGCCTCATCTAATAAAAATAATAACAATAAATAAAATGCTCAAAATAAGGAACCGCCCCCTAAATCGAATATTAACACCGACAATCAAAACCACGCCGGTACAACAAATAAGGATGCGTCAGATAACCCGATCAATCCGTTATGGGCGGGCACTGCCTCCCCGACAGGTGCCCCTCCGTGTAGCTAACCTAGACCCCATACTACGGAATTATTTTGTTGGAACTGCCATCAACCCGGACATAGATTTGGGGAATCTAGGGAACTGAGGGTTACTTTCTGCTACAGATGCGATAACACCGGGATGAACAAGCGAGATTGCGCTAGGTGTGAGGGAAATACGGGCGAGAGTCGCTAGAACGGACCGACGCATCTCCTAATTATTCTAATCTCGGTCCTCAAATAAAAATAAATAATTCGAAAAATTTAGATTCCGTTTTAATAATAACCGACCCAGATGAACAACCTGACTCGGGACCACTTGTTTATACAACACTTACAATAAAAGGCAAACCCCTGAGAGTAATGGTTGACTCTGGCTCTCACCGATCCTTGTTGGGCCAGCCCATCATACAATTCAGTAAACAATTAGCACTTCCAGTCACGCGCATAAGATCAGACCTAGTAAATTCGGCTTTCGTACAATTGGAGACAGTTAACGAAATACTTGAACTGCCCATTGTCTTGAATGGTAAAACGAAATATTTTAACGCCCGGTTGCGGACAATTTACTCGTATTTCATATGGTCTAACCGACGCTCCCGTCACCTTTTAAAGGTTGCTGAACAGGATAATTACTCCAGGTATGGATTCTTTCGTGTTTGAATATCAAGGAAGCTAACTTAACTATCAACCGCGAAAAGTTTGAGTTCAGTCGCTGCCAGGTAAAATACCTCGGTTTCGTGGGGAATGCCGAAGGCCTACAGATTGACCCGCAACAAATTAACCCCATATTACAATTTCCCGTCCCGAATGGCGTGCACAACATTGGACACTTGCTGGGTCCTGATAACGCCGTTTTCTTCTGGATTTTGCTACTACGGTCCTAGCCCATTCTGATTTTACTAGGAGTTTTGTGGTACAAACCGACGTTAGTTCCACGGGTTTGGAAGCCGTCTTGATCCAGACGATAGACGTAGTAGAAAGAGTTATCGCGTATGCTATCCGAACTCTAATCCTGACCGAACGCAATTATGCCGTCAACGAGTGAGAATGCCTTGCTGTCGTATGGGCGATGAAAAAATTCCGATGTTACATAGAGGGTTGCAATTTTACCATAGTTATCAATCACAGCAGCTTGCGACGGCTAGAAAACTTTAAGGACCCGACACACAGTGATAAATATGGGAAAAAATTCTAGCCACGCGACAATTTAAATCAAATACTAAAAAAAATTTATTCTTCTCTATAAATGTTATATTTAATATTTCCAGTGGGAGGATTTTTATAACTACTCATATATATTTCTTAATTAACCATGAAATGATTTGCCACAACATCAGTGGAAATTGTTCAAAAATAACCGCAGAACTACAAAATATTTTCGGGAGTGGAACCAAGTGGAATATACGTTTTCAGGTGCGCTGATCATGAATCCGTGACCTCTATGACCCCTACACGCCAGGATCAAGGTCATTTGAATGTCAACTTGGTTAATTCGAGAGATATCATCTTTTTGACCTCATATTCTGAAAAAGCGGAAAATTTTACGTTCTGATATATTTTTACCCACGGGATCGAGTGACCTATAGAGGTCACATGAAGGTCAAAAGCATTCTTTAGAGTTTCTGAACCTAGTAGCTTGTCATGGTTTGCTAATATCAAGATAATGATCCTTACAAAATACGTTTTCGGGTGCGCTGATCACGAATCCGTGACCCCTATGACCCCTACACATCGGGATCAAGGTCATTTGAAGGTCCAGTTCGTTAATTCGAGAGATATGGTATTTTTGACCTCAGAACCTTCGATATTAGCAAACCATGCGAGGGGCTATTCACTGAGTGAAATTGAGTGAAAAGTCATTCCTCACTCAAAACAGGTCATGTGGAATTTCTCATGATCTGGCCAGATCATGAGAAATTTTCCCAAATCTTAGGAAATCGCGCCAACTCGGAGAATCACGTAAATTCTTCGCAACTCTTCTCAAATCTTCTAAACTCTTCTCAAATCTTCTCAACTCTTCTCAACTCAGCGTCGATCACTGTGAAGTCAGCGCGGTCCGAGGCGCGGTCATTATTGGGCTATCCCTAAATCATCCCAAATTTTTTTCTACGCCAAGAGCGTAGACGCATCTGTCCTGTAAGGATATGGTGCATCTCGAGCAATGAGGGGCAACCCCTTGCAAGACTGACAAGTTTACGCCTTGGTCAAAGAAAACAGATAATGGAAACATTAAAATATATTCATTTTATTATTTAATTTCTATGAGAATTATGCAGTTTTAATACAATTCTCTGAAATTATTAGAAACTTAAAATGAGACTTTGTACATTATTATTGTTTATAGCGCAAAAAGTTATTATTTTATTTTAAATTGCTGGTGCTGGTTTTTAAATAAAGTTTTTTATTATTGACATAAAAATGTATAGAAAATTTGATTCAAAATGGCTAAAGACATAGCACGTCAAAGTATCTTCATTGAAAAATGAGCATTAACTCGTTTATTTCTTCAATCACTGTTTTCTCGAAATTGATAACTTTCATTACAGAATGTCTTAGAAAAAAATGTTCCTCTGGGAGTAGACCAACTTTTTTATAATACTATTTGCTGCAGAATCAACATTCTAACTAAAATAAGCACAATTTCATTTTTCCTCATTTTTCAACGTAATTAATTATTGTTTATGTTCAACAATTGACTGAATCAAAAAATGATGTAGGACATTTTTTTCGTAAATCTGTTTCCTAGCCGACGCGATATTTGAACTTAAAAAACCCAAAATTATGAGAGGAGTACTGCATTCATTAAAAAATAAATAAAACGCATAAAAATTCGAAAAGTGGATTTTAGGAAAATAAATTTCTCCTGTCCGCAAAAATAAATCAGCCCGCACAAAACTCACAGGATTTATTCCTTATAAATAAACAAGTACAGTAAAAAATTCGCAGAACATAAATCGACTTTTTATATTTTCAAACAAGTCGTTGCCAGTATTTTTATTTCAAACTTTAAAAAAATTTGCGAAAGATTTTGTAAGAGAACGGTAAACACCACCAGAAACCAAAAAGACATTCATAAAATCAAAATTAGGTCAAAAATAAAATGCGTTTAAAGAAAAAATGGTATTTTTGCAAAAAGAGACGTCAAAATTCAAATACTCGTAACAGAGTAGGTTTTTTTATTGTTCTGAAAACGGAAAAATACTTATAACCTAATTTTCTCTAAAAAAGAACATATTTCGCAGCCAAGAAATTCTGCGACTTTATGTGTGAACTGAGATTGTGAAGCCTACCTGATTCGGAATGGATTCGGACCTTTTATTAATATTTTTACGTTCTTTCATTTTATATTGTAAAGTCTTTATAAATCATGTTTGCAATGATGCTACAGGGATGAGTCACGGGTAATTATGTGTGCAGTTCTAGGTTTGTCCGATTTTTTTACTAAATATTAAGTAAAAACTACGAAAAACTAGGGCCACCCTCCCCGAGAAATTGATCACTTTCCAGATATTCGCGTTTTATTTTTTTTTAAATAATGCAATAGTCCTCTTACAATTTCGGATTTTTTGAAACTTCGAAAATAGCATCGGTTGTAAACCATTTGCGAAGAAAAATTGTCTGTCTCATTCCTTGATTATGACGATTGTTGGCATGAAAAATAAACTATTACGTAGAAAAATAAGACAAATTAAAGTGTGCTTATTTTTTTTTAATTCCGATTCCACAGAAAAAAGTTTCTAACAAAAGTTGGACTACTCCGAGAGGAGCATTTTTTCTAAAACATTTTTTGATAAATACAACTGTCCAATCATGAGAAAACATCTTTTAAAGAAATAAAGAAGTTCAGAGCCAGAATAGAAAACTGATTTCGTACTCTTCCTGATCTTCTTGTATTCTTTAAATTCATCCGTATTATTTCCGATTCTCCTCGATTCTTTCCAGTTCTCTCTGATTCTCGACAACTCTGACGTGTTCCGCTTCACTCATCTCAACTCAGATTCAAGATTGCGTATTCTTCGAAATCCAAGAATTCTTGCACTGATTTTCACTCAGTGAATAGCCTACTCTTCCAGAATGTGAGGCCAAAAAGATGATATCTCTGGAATTAACAAAGTTTGCCTTCAAGCGATCTTGATCCTAACGTGTAGAGGTCATAGGGGTCACGGATTCGTGATCAGCACACCTGAAAACGTGTATTTCACATGGTTCCACTCCCGAAAATATTTTGTAGTCCTTCATTATTTTCGAACAATTTCTACTGATGTTGAGGCATGTCGTTTCATGATTAATTTAAAAAAAATATATGGGTAGTTATAACAATTCTGTCACTGGAAATATTAAATATAACATTTTTAGAGAAGCTAAAGTCGCGCGGCTCGAATTTTTTCCCATATTTATCACTGTGCGGCAGGTCGATTAGGAACGTGGGCCGAACCGTGGTATCAACAACGACGCGAAGGTATCGAAAAATTTCTCGCTAGGTTTTCAAACTGTAAGATCGAAGATGATAAATTATTTTACCACCGTCCGAATCCATTTCTCGATTCAATAGTCAAGGACCTAAACGCCTGGAAACTGGTCATACCAGTGAGCGTGTGAAATCAAGAGATCCGGGAACATCATAACGACGACCAAGTCGGTCATATGGGAATCGGTAAAACCTGAGCGCACATAGCTACCGACTATTACTGGTCCGGAATATTCCGAGATATCTCGGAATACGTAGGAAGATGCTCAGATTGCCAAAGAGGCCATGACTGTGACGATGGAGAAGCATGCATCCGACTTGACACAGCCGGATGCCATGTGAGAGCGCCGACCAAGGCCATGACTGTGACGATGGAGAAGCATGCATCCGACTTGACACAGTCGGACGCCATGTGAGAGCGCCGACCAAGGCCAGGACTGTGACTTTGACTGGCATGCACCTGGTCGGACGCGGCCAGACGCTATGTGTAGCATGTACCTGACTGGACGCGGTCAGGTACTATGGGAGTGCGCCGTATAGGGCCTGCCTCTGACATTAAGTATTTGAGACTGAA
>CAKNWT010247816.1:0-12685 GCA_932066315.1 Andricus coriarius
TTTTTTTATAAATTTCTCTATCACCATTTGTAATTTGAACCAAAAAAATAGTTTGTTGTTCTAAGAAAAAAATTTTTTGAAAGGAAAGAATATTTGGCTATAACATTCGACCAAAAATACATTGAAATCAAATAAAAATTGCTTTGTGTCATTACAATATTACATGATTTGTCTCTACAAAACAATTAACTTAATTATACAAAGCTTTTATTTATTCTAACTGAATCATTTATTACGAATAAAAAATTTTGTTTTCACAATCCAAAATTTATTTTTGCTAAATACAGGCAAAGTTTAAAATACATATATTTTCAGCGTCTTATTCCTAAAAGTCGATAAAGTTGTATGAATTGTACCTATATCTGCGTTTGGAAATAATAGTGAGATTGAATGAATTATTTTCTAAATTAAACAAATTTTAACTTTAAAGTAAAAAAGTTGAAGAAACTATTTCCTAAATTAAAAAAATCTGTTCTCTACTGGGTGAAGCATATTGTATAAAGGAAAATGGTCTACCACAAAGTTCCGAATCACATCATAATATTCGATTTCGATTTCAAAAATGAGAATTCTAAATCAACCATTTTTTTTTATTTGAAGAATCCAAAAAATCGAAACGAATTAACTGATTCAGCCAGTAGATATAATGCACTAAAATATTATTGGGCTTGAATCAAAAAAATATTTGTCTGAAATGCAGGATACAATATTTTCTTGATCTAAGATTCTAAGATCATTTTTTTTGTATCAAGAAAATATACTTGACTACAGAAAATTAGGTTTCTTTATTAGAGTACATTTTCTTGAGACAAGAAAATTTTTCTTGAATCAAGAGAATATTGTATCGTCCGTATTCATACTAATATTTTTTTGATTCAATGCTAATTTCTGTCCGTGCACTAATTAATCAGCGAATTAGAAGAAAGTCTCTAAAGCTTGGTTGTATAACGTTCCTTTAAAATCAAAGAAATTTTTAATCAATTTTTCTCAAAATTTTTTACTTAAATTGAAGTTTACTAGGAAGTGTATTCTGATAATTGTCAAAAAAAAAAATAATAAAATGATGTGTGTTTGACTTTTACTCTCTTTAGTGAAAACTGATTATGTATAATTTAACAAAATCTTTTAAATTTTAGAGCTAAGCTCGAAAAAGTGGAAATTTTTTGAAAGTTGTACCTTTAACAATTTTTGTAAATAATTTTTCAATTCATATAAGTAATATACTTTTGGTTATTGCAGAAAAAGTTGCTGAAAGTTCCATGACGTTTACTGAAATTTCAGTAACAAAAATACAATACTTTTTAAAACAAAAATTCTCATCCTCTAAATTTGAATTAGTGAAAAAAGTTACTGTTTTGATTTACTGGCCCACTTCTCACTAATCCAAATTTCGAGACAATATCATTCCAAATTGAAGAATTTTTAATTGTAATTCATCAAAACTGTAGAAATTTAGATATAGTAAATCTTAAAAATTGAAGGGTTTTTAACTTTTAAAATTTACATAAAAAATTATGCAAGTTTCAAGTTTTAAAATAAAAAATTCTGTAATTCTGATCATATCCTTTTAGACTTTTGATGTTCAAAATTATCCAAATGTGAGGACTTTGATTTGTACACCTTTAAATTTGAAAAATCTTCAATTCAAAATTTTTAAAATTGAATAATTTTCTATTGTAAATCTTCAAAATTAAACTACATATTCTAAAATACTAATTTATGAAAAATGATAAATTTAATGCAATTAATATTTAAGACATGATACGGGGTAATGTATTAAAATTAAAATGGATTATTTTACTTATATTTCAGCTTATAATTGATGATTGTTTCAACTGTATTTTTTCAAAATTCAAGAACTCTAAATTGTAACTCTTTAAAATTATCTCGACTTTCAATCTTCAAAATCATTCAATTTTAAGAATTTTCATTTACAAATTTTTAAAATTGAAGAGTTTTCAAATGTAAATCATCAAAATTTAACTATTCAAAAAAAATTCAAACTTAGATCTTCATAAAATATACAAATTAAGAATTAAATCTTCAGTTGTAAATATCTTCAAAATGGATGTGTGTCGAAAATAAATTAGTGCCGAAAATGGATCAGTGTCGAAAATGGAAAATATCAAAAAGATTCAGAATTTCAGAATATGTCTTTTAGAAACATCTTATTACGATATAAAATCCTAAATTAACTTTGATTTATGATTATTAATTATATTTCATAGTACTTTAAATTTAAGCATACATTTTAATTTGATATTATGCAATCAAAATCGGAAACATGTTATAAGGTGAATGCTTTTTTTTAAATTACCATTACGCATCTCGAATTATTTAATATGTTTTATTTTCATGAAGTTCAATTTAAAGATAAAATGCTTAACTTGCGAGCAGAATTTTGTAGGTTTAAATTGGTAAGCAGTGCTATTTACTATATTAATTATATATGTTTAACAATAATTTAGAAGACTCAAATCCTTTACTAAAGGTTTTGCATATTTTTGCTTCTGGTTTAATCTGTCGTCAAATATAGAAAAGAAGATGTATAAATCTAAGAATGTATTGAGCGAATAATCACAGAAAAAAACGAATTGTAATCTTTACTCAGAGTAATCTTTTTCTGTAACAAAAATTAACTTCACGTGTTAAGATTTACCCACCACGTGGGAAATGGTTACCATGTCAACTCTATTAAATCTTCTTTAATTCCGATTGAAAAAATTCAAGTTTATCAACTTGAAAATTACCCGCAACAAACATTCAATTATATTTTTCTGTGGTGTAAAGGAAGATAAGCTTTAAAAAATGTAGATAACTTTGGGGATGGTAATAATTTCAAAAATTTTAAAGACTTTATTATTATGAATATTTTTCTACAGAATAATGGAAAGCAATCAAAATACTGATCTAATTACACCGATATTGAAGTCTTCATAACGTTATCACAATCTTTTATCATAATCACTGAAATATAAGATTATACTATCATTTCTGATACATGGATTTTCTATAGGGTTAAACATGTAACAGAACATAACATTTTCCCAAAATCCCTCACACCCAAAAAAGCTGTTACGTAATTTATGTATGGTCTCTAATCTAAAAAAAAAAAATCATTTATGTCCATAACTTCTACATCTATATAAAAGTCACAAAACTTTAAATTCTGCCCCAGAATTGAAGCAAGATCTACACCCCGTAAGGCCTTTTATCATATTCTCCTAGATTGTTAAGTTTCGGGGATCACTTATCTTTCACCCTGCGGGCACACTTTGTGTCTAGGAGGATAGGGTTGGGGGTTTGGGGGTGCAAATAGATGGTTTGAGGCGGTTGGTTCGAAAGGTGTCGCACAGGGGCGGAAAGGGGTGACGTCGCGACGCCAGGGGCACTACGGGCAAGTTCTCGAAAGTGTCGGCTAAACTGATATGAGAAATGGCCGCTTCGTGCTGCCCGTAGGGGATGAAGGCACCGGCTACCTATTCGTTATAGTTGGAAGTATTGCGCGCCTTGTTGTACCGGTGGCCGTGATACGGCGCAATGTAATGCAAAAGGGTGAGGGGTGGGGGTGGGAAGGACCAAAAGGGGGTTCTAGTCAACGCGAACCCTTGCCGAGGGGGTGAAAGATATCGCATACAGGGCTGGGTTTGTCCGATGGAAGAAGAGAACCACGGAAAAGGGGGTAAGGAACGCTTATCACCGCCTGCAGCCGCGTCGACCGTCGGATCCTTATTTATGGCCTCCGTCAGGCGTCGGAGCACTGCAGCACCTATTTCACAGGGGACACGAAAGTCGCTTTATTTTCGGCAAGGTTTCTCCTGGAAAACCGAATAGAATGCCCCGACAAGATCGGAAGGTTCGAGGAACCGAAATAACTGCGATGGATCGAGTTATCGACTTCCTGGAGAACTTCCGGGTTTCTGTTTAGGTAGCGAGATTCAGTGAATGGGGATGAAAAAGAAGGTTCCGAGCTAAAAATTGTCACGTGCACTTCCCGAGGGATTTTCTGGATTTTAGATTTAGGAGCTACGTGCTTTTTAGGCGCTGTGTTATTGGTTGTAGAACAAGGAAGGTTGGCTTTGTTGGTTCAAAGATGGAGGAAAGAGTCTGTTTGGAAGAGGGAGTGGAATAGATTAGTGGACTTAAAATAATATGGAAATAATTTATTGAAGTGTAAATGAATACCTTCTAATTTATTGGTAGGAATATAATAGCCACTATAGCCAAATGCAATTGGTAAAAAACAAGAGTCCCAATAGTCAATAAACGTTAAGGAATAATTGAGATAAAAGAGAAGATACTGTTAAACATCAATTGCTGTGAATATCTCATTCGGAACAATTGCTGTCTCAATGACAAAAAGAACCTCATTCATGAGAATAAGCATATTTCATTCATATTGTCTTTCTTTCAAAGAAGCATTTAACAAGACATGTAACATCAATGCTTCAAGCCGCCTAATTATATTGTAATGTAAACAAGATGGACTAACTCTTGTATACTGATTTACACAAATATGCAAAGTTGTTCAAAGTTGCAGTTTTGTTTTTGAAATTTGAATACCATTGTGAATTAAAATAATAGCCCACTTTCTTCTCATCCATTAATATTTTGCAAATGTAATCAAAGGAATAATTAAGTTTAAGATTTAGTATGCTAGAATCGAGACACCAATTAATGAATTATTGTCTTACATCTTCATTTATAAATGCTGCAGAATTGTATTTTGATTCCCTATATTACTTTAGAATATAAAGTAGTTGCCCATTCCACATCAAATTTCAGAATAATACGTGATTCGCATGTTAGATTGCCATAAAAGCGCAAACTTAGTGTTGCGACGGCAAGTTTTCCACAGCACCAATGTGTCACTTTGCTGTGTCAGCAAATACGTTTTCTCGAGCAGAAAAATGAGATATTCGAAGTCTCTAGTAGATCTTCCTTTATAAAGTACAAAACCTTTTTTTTCATATACAAGATTTATGTAGCAATATCTGTATGTTTCTTTTATTGATATTTGTTGTTGCTATCTCATAAAAATTATAAGTTATGGTATAAGTTTTTCTGTCAAAATAAGACACCAATATTTCGGAATGAATATCCTGTTAAAAAATATCTCTACTGTAAAGATGAAACCGTTTTTTAAATTAAACCTCCTCTTTATTTGATAATTTAAATTGTTATGACCATAACACATTTACTCGCAAAAGATATTCTTCTATATTATTGTATGATTTTTGTCAGTTGTACAATGAAATTTATCTGACTTTGTTGCAAAAAAAGTGTAATATGTGAATGGCGATAGTTCAGTTTATCAATTTTGTGGCCTTCTACGCTTTGCAAAACATTAAAACTATTCGTTATCTTTAGAAATACGCAACCAGTAAATTACTATGAAGGATCTATTATTGTTTGCTTGATAAGAACTACATATTCTGCAATGTTAAATGTGCTGAATAATGAGCAACTAATTGCGCATGTTCTTACTGACGTTAAAAAATTATTGCATCGAGTAAAGACGGTCTTCAATTGAAAGGAAGAGTGATTTCTTTATTTACATCTCTGCCTGCATGTAAGCCATTATATTTAAATTTCAATGCCCTCTTACGGT
This sequence comes from Andricus coriarius, assembly GCA_932066315.1. NCBI lineage: Eukaryota > Metazoa > Arthropoda > Insecta > Hymenoptera > Cynipidae > Andricus > Andricus coriarius. The sequence goes on from CAKNWT010247816.1 coordinate 5,612, forward strand.
AAGAAATTATTAATATATTTATCTGGTTCTTCGAATAATTACTGAATCCATTATTTGTCTATCAAAAGAAACCAATTTCGAGATTAAACTAAATTTTTTAGAACATTCAGATTAGCTGTGATGTAAATTTATGAGACATTAATTTCTTTTATGTTTTGAATACTTTTGATAAAAACTGCGTGATAAGATGCAGTAGAACTGGACCTGTGATAACAAGTGCGCCATAACAATTTGTCAGTTTAACAAGTTGTTTATATAGTGACAGATTCTGTTATCAATTTCCATGAAAAGTTATCGTTTTCATAATATTATTCAGTCAATAAATTCTTGCTTTCGAAAAAAAAATCTGTAATACGTGAAAACATGTATGCATGCGATTTTTATGTATGTCTCCAAAAGAAATAGCCAAGATAATAAAGGAAATTGTACACAAAGATTGCTGCCGTTAGCGAATAAATATAATTAAAATAATATGATTAGATAGGTGTTATAATTATTGCGCTTTTCATTTAAGTTATTATACTTGCACACATGCACATTAAAGTAAACATTTTACAAAGTGTAATTCAAATAATGAATAAAAGAATGTTATGCTTCGTTTGCGCAATAAACATCTCATTATGGCAATTAACTGTAATTGGTTTTATAATAGTTTAGAAAAAATTAATAATAAAGTTTGGTTTGCAATATTACTTCATGCGGCAAGCATGGGTTCAATAACTCAGAGCACTGTGTTTTCTAACCTCAAAATTGTTCAGTTTTCTTTTCTGATTTTAGAACATGAAGACACCAAAATTTCACGCGATATTTTCATTAATTATAATGGTGTTTATAATAAAAATAATCGTTGTAATAGAAAACAGTTTTTATGTATTTGTCAAGTGAAACCCATTCGTGCAGGACCATCTAATGTAACACCAATTATTGACGTATAAACATATAAACAATAACATTTTAACAATGTTTTCATTGTTGTCAGTAATAACAATAGTGGTACATGCTTAAATTCAAATTAATATTCAGAATTTTGAATACACAAGTTTATGCAATAATGACTTTGCCAAAAAACTGATGATCACTATTATATAAGAGATCCTTTAGCTATTTTCACTCGGAAAAATTTTATATAGCAAGAATAAAATGATTTTAAGGCACACATCAAATATAAATATACGTCATGCATTTTACTTATTACTGCAAGCTTGCAACTTAGGAGGTTAATTAATTATAACAACAGAACAACCGAAAATAACAGCCCAGACAACAGTTATTTTTTCCCGATTTTTCATCTTTGCAGAGAAAGAATTTCTTTTCCTATAAAACAAACGTCCCTCGATTCCCGTGAAATAAATGCCTCTTCTGAACTTCATATCAGTATCATCAATGTACATAACAACTCATAAAAATCATTATCCACCCCTTGAATAGAAACCTCCTACAATTCCAGCTCGAACTGACCTACATCCTCAACCATCCATTCCCAGCTCCCCATGCGACGGTCTCGATGAAACCAGATACCCGACGGAGCACGTGCAACCCCGAACATTATGGCGGGAGTTGCTATTCGAACACCATCTAAGAATCTCCTCAACATCACACCCCATATTTTCCCTCCAATTCTCCAAATGTCTCAAAAATCCTCCCTAAATCTCCACCTAAATTGTGTTTTGCATGTTTCATTATCGCCTTAATTCTGATCTCTGACTTACCGTTTTGAAGACGGAAGTTCAGCGATAGAAGATGAGGCTCATTTGCCGGAGGACCTGGCTCCGCGCGCCTTCCATACTCCTCAAAACAAATTCCGCCCGGTTCGTCCGGAAGAGACCCTAGAAAAGCGGGAACCGTCGCGAGGTCCGCGACATTCGTCGCCGGCTCAAAAACCCAAAATTTGCGTACCGCGAATTTTAATTAGCCAATCCAAATTGGCGAATGCAAAATGCCCCGAAAATGAGAGTTGCCACGCGGATGACCGGAGCCACGGGGCTTAAAATCCTTATCGCGGAAGTGGCTCGTCGCTCGGTCGGGTGACGCTCTCTCGCGGGCCAAAGCAAACTTGTCGGATGGCAATACGTGAGTTAAATGTTCACCGCGGATGGTTTACGGCCGATAGTCCCCACCTCGTGCCGCCACGCGGCGCTGCCAGCGCTAGCCTGCTGCTCGCTCCTCGTGCTCACCCCCCACTTTGCCTCTACACCCCCTGTCCCCTATGCGTCCCTCACCCGGAAACCCATGGGTTCTCAGTTCCCCCTTGCCCCTGCAGGCACTGTCCGCGTCCAGCCAGGGCGGGGAAGTCGTGGAAGAGAGAGAGAAAGTGAGAGAGTCTCATCGGACAAGAGGGAGATGTACGAGCATCACACACGACGGGAGCCTCACACCGATAAAAGGGGATTTATATGCAAGGGCGTTGTTAATGGTACGAGGGGTGGGGTGGCATTTCTCTCTTCGTTCGATATGGCGCTGTCTCGCTTTTCTAGGTTAGGATGATCGAGTAATTCGACTGGTTCTGGAGTGAATAGAGCCGTAACTCGAGTGAGGCGTTTTAAACGGGAGTAACTCGAGTATGTCGGCTTAAAGTGGCGTAACTCCTGTTTTTGTAGATGGGTATTATCTGAGAGAATCCCGAGTTAGGAGAGTTTAAAACGACTTTCGTGAGATAAAGGAGTTTTCTTAGGAACTGTTGAATCCTACATTTTTTCTAATTGTCTTTTTATGGATCCTTTTTTTGTATCTATATTCATTTATATTTCGGTTTCTTTACTATATTTTTTTAATCGTTTTTTTACTTTTTAAAGTATGATCCTTTATTGTCTGTCTTTCTTTTTAGTTAATTCTCCTTTTTTGACATCTCTTTCTATTTTACACCTTTTCTAATATAATAGATCGTGGTTATCAGGTCTCGAGAAAAATGTTCAAAAAAATTGTTCTTTGCAGAGTTTTTAAACTTTCTTCGGTTTCATTTTCTTTTCTACATTCCTAGACGACAAAAAAGTCTTCCCAATTATTTGTGGATTTTGATCAACTATTTTCTAAGAGATAGTTCCAATTTAATTCACCCCTGTTTTGGGTACTCAAAAACTTTTCAATTAAAAAAATTCACTGGAAAAAAATCGCCTGAACCCAGGTATTGAATTTGAAAATAGAGCGAATTTTGACATTTCCGATTCTACTATTCAATGAAAATATCTTGAGCTTTTTAGCATCGAAATACACTAGGAAATTTTTTTATTAAATACTTAATTCCAAATTTTGAAAATAGGGATGATTTAAATAGGAATTATCTGTTTGAGAATGATTGAATTGAATTCGTCCAAAATTGGAAAGACTTTTTTGATCTCTGGGAGTATAGAAAACATTGAAACTCATTTATATAATACAATTTTTTGTTTGTAATGAATGTTTCTGTTAGAACGAAGAAATGCAAGTTAAAAAGTTAAAAGAAACAAAATTTTCTTTAATTTAAATAAATTTTTGTTTGAGTATAACAAAATATTCTTTTATTTGAAAGAAAATTTTCGTTAGAGCAACAAACTATTTTTTTAATTGAAATAAAAGAAGGTAAATAAGAAATTTCTTTAATTCAAAAAAAGCTTTTCTTTGACCGTATACTCGTATAGCAATGTCCAAATTTCTCTGATTAAACAAATTTTGAATTGTACTCTCTCAATTTGAATCAGTTTGGATTTGAACTAATTTTAATCAGTGACTGATGTATAACTAGAATTTCAGTCACTGATTGAGGTTAGTAAGAATTTTATTCAAATTTATAGAGTAAAAAAGTCCATAAAAAGTTCTGCAGCGAAAACATTGTTTGCGGAAAAAAGTATTAATCTTAAAGTTTTCATTAGATTTTTGTATAAAAAAATTAATGCTGTAAATAAGACTAAGGTGCTAGAAAAAGAACAAAAAATTTCAACGTGAAAACATTTTTTTAATTGTTTTTTTGCAATACTTCAATCCTTGTTTCAGCAGAAACTCTTTGGTACATACAATTACACTCAGAAAAAAATCTTCACTTTTTAGTTATTTTTTATTAAATGAAAAAAATTATATTAATGAAACAGTTTTTTTAATTTAAAAAAAATATTTTTTTTTTTTAGTGGAATTTTTCTATTGGGAATGCCTAAACTGTGATGCGCCATCTGGTGCCAAAAATCAAAACTAGAAAGAGTGGGTCGATTTTTTTGTCTACAAAGCAACAATCATTGTGCTAATTATTGTAATTTTCAACACAATATAAGCTTAAATGAACTTATTTTGAAGCAAACATAATCACAAGATATTTTTTTAATCTTTTATTAATGGAACATTTGATATGAAATAGGAATCTAACTTAAAGTTTTGTTTGAATTCCTATTTTGTTTTCAAAAGTCTATTATTCATATTATTTGCAAAATCTGGATCAGAATTTGTTATATATACATTAATTAAAGTTCATTTAAGCTTAGAAGGTATTAAAACTTATATGAATGAGTAAAATAATTTTCTTTTTAAGAAAAAAAGGTGTGTTTTTACTGTATGAGATCGAAATTGCATCTTAAACACCCTGTTTTATATCAAGACTTATTTTCACTATTCAATCATTGTTTTAAACACTAGAAAGCAATCGTAAATACACTTTTATGCAAAAATTAACAAGCATCTTTAAAATTCTATCTACTCTTTCTAGTTCTGATTTTTGGCACCATATGGCGATATGGTCGACCACCATTCTGAATATGTGAAATTGTCTAAGTTTAAAAAAATATATAGCGGGTCTTCTGTAGTGTTTTAATTAAAAAATATATGACAGGACTTGAGCTAGCTCAAGTATAAGGGTAATTTTCAAATTAAAAATAAACTTTAAGTCTCAGTAATATAATATCAAATTATAAACTCTTACTGATTTTTGTTTTTATTTAAGAAATACTTATTATCATCATCTACAAAATAATTATTTCATTTTTTTCATTTATGTTCCCTTTTAACTTTAATTTAATAAAAGTACAACCCAAACGTAATTATGTAATTTTAGTCGCCATTACCATCCGTCTTGTATTCTAGTAAAATATTGTAGTTACAGTTAAGTGATGAACACAGAATTATTAAGCATATCATTTTATACAAGATTTTGTCAAAATACACCAGTTTCCAAATAAACAAAATTTATAACAAGAATGTAACATTTTTTATAACTATTGAAAGAGGATAAACTTGATCATTTTTCTGGCGTCCCACAGTGCGGCGAATTAGGAAATTGGGGTTCAAAATGATCCAGAGCCTGCGATTTATATATTATTTTATCTTTTTTTTATAATTTGAACTAATTAAATTCTTAAGAGGTCCGTCAAAGCCGATTTAAAAGAAAGGCTCTGTTTGTTTATTATCTAAGTTGCAAAATTCCAAAAAATCATAATTTTTCATATTTGAGCTGCCTGTTTTGTATAATTTTTTAATATTACCTCAACAAGATGAAAAACTGATAGATTTACAATCGATTAACAAATCCTAATAACTTAAATGAAGTTCCTGCAATCCGTTCAATTGTTATAAACTAAATTTATGAACAAAATCGAATTTTGCTGTACATTGAAGCCTGGAAGCTCTTTTCATTATACGTTTTTCCCCGAGAAATCGAGTAAGATCAATGTTTCACTAAAATCAAGCACTTAAGTATTATTTTTTTGATTGTTATAAACAAATTTCATAAACAAATTCAATAAATAAGCGCTTTTAGATATATAAAATGCATTTTTTCTGTGCAATCATTAGTTTTGCCTTCAAAAATGAAAATTCCATAACGGAAATGGACAATAAACATTATTCACCATTCTTATAAACAATACTGATTAACAAATGCATTAAACGGTCACTCTTGGATGGAAAAAATCCATTTTTTTGCCTAATTGTTCATTTTATCTCTAAATTAAAATTCTGATGGAAGAAACTGACATTTTACAATATTTTAAATTGTTATTAACAATTCTGATCAACAATTGCATTTAATAGTCTATTTCAAATAGGAAAAATCTCTTTCTTGCTGAAATGTTGATTAGATCATAAAAATTGAAACTCCTACGAAATATACTGACACCCAACAAAATTTCCGATTTTTATAAACAATCTTGATCAATTAATTCTTAAAATAATTATTTCGTATAGAATAAATCTGTTTTTTTGGTTCAATAGTTAATGTTACCTTGAAATAAGGAACCGACTCGTAATACATCAGCACTCAACATCTTTTTCCATTATTATAAACAATGAAGATGAACGAAATCATGAAGCTCACCCATTTTTGGACCGAAACAAGTGAAAAACGTAACAACTGAAAATCGTTTGTGTCTCTTGATTTTCTGTTGTTTCGTTCATCATTTGTTCCTGTTCCGGAAACCAAAAAACAGATTTGTTGTATGCGAAAGAATTATTTTAAGAATTAATTGATCAAGATTGTTTATAAAAAGGGTAAATTTTGTTGGATGTCAGTATATTTCGTAAATGTTTAATTTTTTATGATGTAATAAACATTTCAGCAAGAAAGATATTTTTCCTATTTGAAAGCTACTATTAAATGCAATTGTTGATCAGAATTGTTAACAACAATGACAAATATTGTGAAATGTCAGTTTCTTCCATCAGAATTTTAATTTAGGGATAAAATGAAGAATTATGCAAAAAAATGGATTTTTTCCATCAAAGGATGATCGTTTAATGTATTTGTTAATCAGTATTGTGTAAAACAATGGTCACTATTGTTGATTGTCCATTTCTGTCATGGAATTTTCATTTTTGAAGGCAAAACTAAGGATTGCGCAGAAAAAATGCATTTTATATATCCAAAAGCGCTTATTTATTGAATTTGTTTATGAAATTTGCTTATAACAATAAAAAAAATAATACTTGTGTTTGATTTGAGTAAAACATTGATTTTATTTTATTTCGCGGGGAAAAACGTGATTGAAAGAGCTTCCAGGCTTCAATGTACAGCAAAAATCGATTTTGTTCATAAATTTGCTTATAACAATTGAACGGATTGCAGGAACTTCATTTAAGTTAGGGGAAAGTGGGGTATGGTGTCAGTGCGGGGCACGGTGACTC